>JAQIXP010001077.1:0-20318 GCA_034700285.1 Proteroiulus fuscus
TTCCATTTTAATTATAATTTTTCACGCTCTTTTTATTAAAACCAACTTGTTTCAAAGTGAGACTGTCCCTTTAAATCAAAATGAGTAAAATTTACATGTAGTTTCAATTGGTATATTTGGTTACATTCAGATTGTCAGAAAAAATATCACCTGGAAAACATTTTAAACACATTTTTATTAAAAAAATCTGAATACAATGATGACATGTTTGTACTGCTGCTCCAAATTTTTATATGGATTTTGTCCAAGTATATTACATTTTTTTTGTTGAAAGAAACTGAATATGTATAAAATTGGGCTCGTAAGTTAGGAACAACTAAGATGCATGACAGATACAATGGCATTTGAAATGAGATGCCAAAGCATTTGTCACACTTGGATATATTTTTCATAAACGTAGTTTTGAGAAATTTAATAAAGAAAGGAATGCATTATGATTTCCTTATTGCAGAAACGGTAGGCCCTACCAGAAATTGCATAATGTTTGATAGCATTTTCTCTGTTTTCAAATTGACAAGACATTTGATAAATATTAAAGATATCACTGATCAATTGAAGCTGTGACAGAGATAAACTTATATTTTTAATCTACATACATATTCGCAAATTGAAGGATTTATTTTTAAGTGAATCCTTCAAAACACAAATTTGAGCAAGTTTTGAAAGGTGAAACATGCTAAAAAGAGAATAAATTAGGATATTATATTAGCCTACACCATGTACTTTTTTTAAAAAAACTAAAAATCTACTGCATTTAATGCATTTAGGAAATAGGAATGCTTGAACTCTATGAATATGATTCCAAATTCTTACGTACCGGTACTGAAATTGCTGGGAAATCGAGGGTGACCTCCCTATGACGTAGCACGTCGCTCCAGCTGCAGGAAAAATCAATATTTACCTTCCATTGGTTGCTTTAATCAAATCGAAATTAATAAATACTATATGGGATTTTCCTCCTTACCATGTTAGACAGTTTGTGAAATTTTGTAGCAGACACTGAATGTTGATGGTGCCCTCTAGGACATGCTTGTCTATGTGTTTCATGAGAGCCGGTGTCTTTTATCCAGTAGAGGGCGCTACATATTGGTAGTATAATGGCGCCTACTTGGATTTGGCATTTTCAACCAAATCCATGTACTCGGGACATTTTATTTATTGATTGGTGGGCTCAAATGAAATTTCAATTTACATGCCAATGCTAATATTTCATGCACTTTTTCCTGCAACCTAATTCTTTGGAAGTCAAGACTTTCTTTCCCTTTAATTTTGTTTGAGGTCTCCCTATAAAATACAGTAAACATTGAAATTTTCATGCAATTTATTTATTTTTACAAAATCTAGCAAACTTTCTAGTGCATATATCCAAGCTGACTGTTTGAGGTACTGATTTCAATTGAATACTCCCCTTTCACAAGTACTCCCATAATGCACCATTTGACAAAAAACATCTTTTTACCATTAGTAATTATCAATTAGTAATTTATCAATTACCATTTAGTAATCATCATTGATGGCGCTGTAATTTTTAAAGGAAAGTGTTACAAATTTATAAACTTTTGTAACTATAGCACCATTTGCCCCCAAAGCACCATTTGCCCCAGTCTATAGTAGTATACATGTGCCCATTAATAATACTTTCTAAATTAAGACAGGTTGATGATGCGTAAGGGTCAGGTTTGTTAAGGGTTTTCGAGTATGACCAAATTAACTCAATATCAGTGCAAAGCACTATCATGGTTTTAGGATATATGAGTTTTCTAAGATCATGTCATGATGTTATATCTTTAGCCTCTCAGTCTCATCGTTAATTCAGTGGTGGGAGTGATCTACATGTATGTGAAAAGTCATATCAGGCAACATAATAGGCAGAAATTATATTGGATTTTCGGATAGATAAGGAGTTGTCTTAGGGCTATATTTTTCATTTCAGAAATACAGATGGTATTTAAATGCCTGTAGAAATTATGTTATTGTAATATCTGATACCTGTGTAGACTGTAGACTGCATTTGCCCAAACACGTCTAGTGTTACATCAGATGAATGGTTGGTTGGTTAGCATCTACAAAGTCAGGAGAATTTTGAGCGGAAGTCATGTAAAATCTCAAAGTAGCCAAGAAAGTGAAATTCAGGAAATGTTTATGAAATTTAATAACTCATGCAGTTACATTTCCAATTATTTTAGGTTTAAAATTACTAAAATTAAAGGTAAAATTCAAAACTTTTAAATAATTTGAATAATTATGGAGAAATCATAAATTGGTGAAACTTTGCAATTCCAGAATTTGAAATTGGTGGCAGGATTTAAATCAAGAAATTAACCTGAAACATGTTTTCATTTGTAATCAAAAGACTTTATTTACTATACTTTATAAATATTTTTTTTTTAAATTTACAATTACACTGCTGCAATGTGGATTAATGACCAGCAGCTTAATGGTCAATAGATACAAAAATCTGATCTCTCTGCTGATTTTATAACTATTAAATTAGTTCAAGAATTCACACATTTAAGATGTCCTTTTTAAGAACTCAATGGTTACCTAAATACGAGTACATTTAAGTTGAATTGCATTATTTTCAGATTTAACCAAAAGTTAACAATTGATTTTCTTAACCAGACATTAAAAAAATACAATGCAGGCGTGTGGGGATATGCAAAATTAACCAGTTATAAACTGATAATTGAAGGTAAAGGGGAAATCTCACTTCATGTGAGGTAGTTTTTAAATGCTAGGCATTAAACTTACCATTTATGAGAATTCAAAAATTTTATGTAAAACATGGGCAGCGCCATATTGCCTGATCTCAGGAATACCTGAATCGTAAAATCAAAAAGTTTTAGCACCATCTGTTAGTAATGGGAGAAAGGGTCGCCACTGAAATCATCAATTTTGGCTTCACTTTCCTTCTACATGTATATGCAATAATGCATAGAGAAAACAAGAAATGTATTCTAAAAGAAAAAGGAACATTCCAAAAGAAATAAGGAATATTCCGAAAGGAAAAAAAAAAGAATATTTTAAATAAAAAAAAAAGAATATTCCAAAAGAAAAAAGAATATTCCAAAAGAAAAAAGAATATTCCAAAAAAAAAAAGAATATTCCAAAAGAAAAAAAGAATATTCCAAAAGGAAACAAAAGAATATTCTAAAAAGAAAGAGTATTCCAAACGGAACAAAAATATATCAAAAGAAATTCCCATTTTCACAATGTTAGTTTTATTTTTTAACATGGCGGAAGTTTTCTGAGATGTTTTTGAATAGTGTACATTTGGTGGCGCTTTTGGCGATAAAAAAAAAATGGATGAAATATTTTTCATGAAATCTTGGTGATTTATTCTCGTTTCTTATTAGGCGTGTTTTAGCTCTATTACCCTGTTACCATTTTGATACATAGTTAGGACCTTGAGCGTTTTACTTGTGACGCCAGTTGTTTTTGTCGTTTTGGATAACGATGCCGGGTAACCGAAAAGGTAACCAACTTGTTATCTACCTAAATAGGTGGTGTACCAAAAGAGGTAACAGAAATTATGGATGCTTCGTACAGGAAAATCATCGAATGAAGAACTTTGCGTTTTAGCGTTTTGCTTGTATCCTATGATAAGAGTTAAGAACTACTCGTAAACTGGATGACTCCGCGTATGACAGGGTAATAACGCCAAAATACGCCTATTATTATATAATGGTAAGCTTGCATCACATAACAATTGAATTTCACATTTTAAAAACTTCGTATCTATCATTTCACTTTGTACAAAGTGTGACTTTCCCTTTGAAATAACTAAAAATACAAACTGGTGCGTGAGTGTGTGTATTTTTAACTATGTATATATAATTCTGTTTGTAATGGTTAATTAACTGGTCGAGATCCTCTACGTCATAATGGCAGATTACATCCTTCCATGAAATGTTTATCCAGTGTACATCCGATAGGCACGTGCTTGGATTTCCTATTTGAGAAAAATGTTTACATGATTGATGAAACAACACGTTTAAGTACACAAATTTAACTCTGGCAAATAATACTGCAATTGCATAAATGATAGCATATTTTAGTGCAGAAGTGCAGAAGCTGGCAAATAAATACAAAAACAAGTGAAAAATCAATATTTCGTCCACGTTTGTGTGAATCATGCGAGGCAACGATATACATTAGACCGAGAATCTATATGGGATATTTTTAAACCCTTAGAGCTGAATAAACCTTATGTTTATTTAAGGTGGTAAAGGGTCCAGTCGAATATATTATAAGCAGATCCAATGCAAATTCCGATGAAATATGGTATTAAGTTTTAATTGCATTTCAGGGATTATTAAACTTATTCGCCACTAAATAAGCAGTATTCAAATGTACTAATCCGTGGCAAGTCCTCTTGAATATTTAATGAATGCAAACACGTACTTGGGCAATTGGGCTAGGGGCACTTTTCATTATTAAATTTATAAGTTTATCAGAGCTGAGGCCTGCTGAGAATTTGTTACTCGGAAATGCTCAACGTTGTCAAATGAGAAGCATCCATGCAGAATCGAGCAAATTGAAAAATTTATGCTGAAATTTGGCTTTTGAAATGAAACCCCAAAACAACTAATTTTTGTCAGAAGATATTAATATATCCTAAATATGCTTTCTTTTGTAATTTTAATGGGTTTTTTTTTCATAGCTGTCATCATGGAAGTTAATAAGTAACTGTGAATTTTTAATATGAATTCTTCTAGTGCATCCTGTAAACATCAAGTTTTCTGGTGTTGAAAATTATGACGTCAAATGGCAGCCAAAAATTTGGAAGAGCACAGAAAACTGCATCAATGGGATGTCTAAACTGGTCATATGGTGACGTACTGCAGTCCTGTGACGTCGAAAGGTAACACTCACGTCTCGATTTTAAGCCAAAATGTCTTGATTTATTAAAAAAGCATTTCAAATTGGATAATTTTGAATGTTTACACAGGTTTCATCCCCATGAGAATAACAAAGCTTTAGAGGAATTTCTGTGATGTTTCTATTTCACTGTTCACGCTGCAAAGGTAATCGAGATTATTATGGTATCTTTATGTGATATAGGAGATAACTACTGTAATTTTGAGATTAGTACCTGCATGAATCTGGCAATAGCTATGAAAAAAGGTTTCTGTAGAATTGGAAGAATATTTTCTGCACAAATTCTTGTCCAGAATAACTGCAATTTTGCAGAATTCTTTGTGATGGTTTATGTCGACAAATTCTGCAGAATAATTTGTTATGCCATGGGACTCCGTACCGATGGGTGTAGTCATCTAATGCTAGATATTTTCAGATTTTGGGAACTATTTAATATAGTCTGACTAGCCTTAACAATTTGTTCATTAAATCAATAAAAAGTGTGGTAAGCTAGGGAAAGTTGCTCATTTTGACCACTGGACCAAAATCACAAAGTGCTACATTTTGGGTATTATAAGTACCCAAATTTGGGTATCAGTTTAAGGTGGACTTAAAACAGGTAGATTCCCTTCGAGGGAACCAAGATGTGAAGGTGCATACCAACAAGCACAAGTTTGTATCTTATAAATTAAGTTTAGAATTTCAAAATAACTAATTTATGGCAATAAATCTGGATTTTCTTAAATGCATCTTTCTCAAAACAAGAAATCTGGACTCTTGAGATTTCTTATCTCAGCTCTTCAATTCTTTTCTTAGCCGCTAGGTAGTCAAATAAGGAATATGTTAAAGTTAGATTAGAAACCCTGGATTTTTATCAAATACTGGATCAATTTTTATAGAAACTAGTACAAATTTTGGCAATGCACACACACACAGTAACTGCATTGATTGGCTACACAAACTGCGATGCTGTAGTTGGGTCTACAGGAGATATAAGAAAATTTAAAAGAGCTAACAGAGTTTTTGCATTTGCAAACAGAAAACATGCAAAATAGCATTGGCAAACGTGTTTAACATCCCAATTTGGCTGCTGCAATGGCATTTCAAATGGAGTGCATGTTTTATTCAACGAGATAGCTATACAACTGGAACTGACAATGATAAAACCACCAACTACATATATTGGACTTGCTTATATTGATATTACTCGATCAGTTACAAGCAAGGAAGCTGCATGCCTTAGCACAACATATATGCAAGAAATTTACTTAAAAATGTTTCGGAATTCATCGAGGAAAGGAAAAAGTAATATATTACATAAGCATATATTATGGGCTCAAACATGGCCTATACTTAGTCTAATCGAGTTTGTACTTTTATTGTGGCATGAGGAATTTTGTATTCCAGTTTCTATCAAATATTTGCTATTCCTTGAATATATTGAATAACAAATGGGTGAAATGCCAGGGCCAGACTTATTTGAATGAGACACACACCCACACATGTATAGGTAAATTTCAAAAAGCAATATATCTAAAATTGAGATTAGTTGGTTGGTTGGCTGGTAGGCTTGACTTTTATAACCAACTCTAAATTTGTTTGTAACTGAAATTGCCATAATTTATGTGTTTTTGGGTATGAGAACCTTATAAAGAGATCAAAAAGCACATGATCCATTTTTGCTGATATGAGATATTTGCATAAATTTTTTGTTCTATCTATTAAATCAATAAAAAAATAGGTAAGATAGGAAAAAGTTGCTCATTTTGATCACCGAAGATTAAAATTGCCTTAATCACTATGTGCCAAATTTTGGTATTAGGTACCCAAATTTGGGTATAGGGTTAAAGTGGACTCAAAACATGCAGATTTCCTTTGAGGGAACCAAAATGCATTCTAAAGCACAAGTTTCTATCTTAAAAATTAAGCCTAGAATTTTAAAATAAATAATAATTAAATAGAAAAGAACTAAATAAATAACTAATTAAATCTCTAAATGCTTTTTGCTCTCAAAACAAAGAAATCTGGACTCCTGTGGTTTTTGGTCTCAGCTCTTCAATTTTTTTTAAGAGTGACTTTATTTATTTATTTATGTATAATTAATTCTGCAGGAATATTTTTTGTTCGTAGAATTTTGCATTATTTTATAAACAGTCTGATTGCAGAAATATTTAATTTGGTTGGCTGAAAATTATTTTACTTTTGGTAATTTTCAAAAAAATATTTACCAGTCTGCAGGGTCTATAATATAACTGTAAAAATGTGGAAACCCCTGAAGTTATAAACGAATAAATTAAAATGTTTACCTTTTTAATAATGTGTTGCTGTCACTTGGAAGTAAAAATTGCACAGATGCTAAAAAATCTGCAAAAATAAATTATCAATAAAAAAAAAGTTCACGAATTTGCTATTAGAAAAATAAATGTTTTTAAATTGTATGGACTTATGATGAGGTAAAAAACCTTGTTATAAAAATTAATTGGTAGGTTGCTAGGTTATAGGTGGGAAATTTCATTTTTATATGTATTTATTTTTCCTTTGAACTAAATGGGAACTTAAAGGGAAAATCTCACTTTGCTGCACTTATTATTGGCACAGCCATTCATACCTAGTAAGTGTGAAAAATTTAAATACATCTTGCTATAAGGTGGGACTTTCCCTTTAATTGCTATGTGTTGCAGCCTTGCAGGGCATTATATTTGCATACCAGCATTCCATGAAGTTCGAAAGAGATTGGGAAACAGTACCAAAAAAAAATTGTTGATCTATTTGAATAGCCTTTGACCTGAAGGAGTGGATTGAAAAGCCATTATTTCACTTGTTTCTCACGAAAAGTTGAATTCAATCCGCCTATTTTAAGGTCAAAGGTCATTCAATTGGCCTATTTTTGTTACAGCTCCCCCCTTTAACGTACTTATTTATAGTACTCATTCCTGGAATTAATGCTATCTGAGTCATTGTTTGAAATACAGTGTTTATAAATGGGTGAAATTTGATGCCCACATTGCTACATAGGGCTATTTTAAGGGGTTATAAAGGGGCAAAATTGTCAATAGCAGTTTTAAACGGCAGCGGGTCACTTCTGCACCACGTTTCCATGGTTACCGACAGGCATGGAGTTATTATCGAGTGTAGATGCCAGGTGGATGTAAGTAGACTCATTAATTATCGGTTAGGCTTTGATAAATAGATGAAATCCCAACCGTTTGAAAACCTAATGACGAGGCGAGGCGATCACGTGATCATATTGCCGCTTGCTTGGCAATTGCACTCGATGATCAGCATAGGAGGAAAAGGAGGGATTCAAGATGTCTGCTGTAGGCCAAGTGAACTTTACGATAAAGACTATTGTTTAATATCAGCAAACCTTTTGTGCGTGTTTTTGTGATCGGAGCCCAAAATGTCAACTTATAAATATATATTTCGTCAGTTAATTTGAATGGCAGATGTAAGTCGTGTAGGAGGAACAGGATCGAGTGATTCAAGATGTCTGCTGTAGGCCACGTGAACTTTTTGGCGATAAAGACATATGACATCAGCAAAACTTCTGTGCGTGTTTGTGTGATCTGGGCCCAAAATGTCAAGTTATAAATCAACATTTCGTCGGTTAATTTGGATGGCAGATGTAAGTCGAATAGTATATTTAGTGTAGTAATCTTACTTGTGTAGATTAATATTATTTACAGCTACGGTACGGTACAGTCTCCTGAGGACATCGTTTTTGCTTAACCTGGCACATAGCCTATTCCTGGTAATACCCAAGGTACCTATTAACTGTCCAGTCCTGTACCGTGTAACTTGTTCCAGAACATGTTAAAGGAAAAAAAGAGTAATCATTTTTATCCCAATGAATAGCCACTGACCTAAACATGAGGGTCAAAATGAGTTAATTTAAATCTGCTTTTTATTATTTTGTCAAGCATAAGAAATAAGTAGGCCTATTTGCTTACAACTATTTAACACCTCAGAGTCAGAGAGAGAATACAGGTAACTTATATATAATATATATAAAATAACTTATAGGTTATTTACTCAATATCTCATGGAGTGAAACCTTAAGCTTAGATCTCATAAGATCATTTGAATTATTTCGTAAGTAGGCCTATCTGACGAATTTGTACATGATTTAAAATGAAACGCACATATTAGGCTGCAGTTTAGCTTGTGTTAGATTTACATAACGCTTCTAATGAGTTACTGCTATTTTCTGTCATGAAACGTCATTTAATCGTTTCCACTGACCATGGCAGTGACTATATTATGTAGTCAACCGTTACGTGGAAACTATTTGAACACACCATTTGACTGTGCACAGCTGCTTCAGACACAGCTGATAGGGCTTTGACATACCGGTAGTTTTCTAGATTATGCATGATTTAAACCTTACGGATTTCCCCATTGTGCCACAAAAAATAGTTTTCAGTGCAAAAAGTGCCACCTTTCAGTATCCTTGAGGGCCTTGGTCAATATACGAAGGTTTGGGAGAAGGAGCTGACAACTACCTAGTGCTGCTCAGTAAAATAACACCAGGAGCCTTCTTGCCTGTCCCAAATACAGGCATCCTAACTGGGATATACCGGTAGGCCTATTTGTTGCAACAAAGATTATAGGGATTGAGAACTGGGCAGTGGAGGAAATCTATATTGACAAAAACACTGCCAATATATTATTAAAAAATATTTTCTGTTGAAAGGACTGAGTCCTTGGAGACCAACATGCGAAGAAACATTGGAGTGGCCTGCAGGAATCTTGCTCACATCGTCAATCCCCTCAGCCCTTTGTTAGAAAGGAATTAGCTATCGTATCTTATAAATGCCACTTTCTGTTGAAGATGGCCTCACGCCCGTTGATAGACATTATTCGTAAGTTTAGTCCATGTGTAATCTAGAAAGCTACGACTTTAAAAAGTTAGTCAATTCCATCTTTTACGACTTGCGTACCAACACATGTACCCTGCTGTTTCTGGTTCATTCAATTTTTTAGGTTCTCATGGCTCTTAAGGCAATTCAATTGGATAAATATGACCTTTTTTGTATTTTCCCTTAAAATGCGTCTATAACAAAGTTCTATGTCTGCTTTAAATGTGTGTTAAATTTGGTAAATGTTTGGTTCAAGGTGAGGGTTTGTTTCCCATATGCACGTTCCAATAAACCAAATGTTATTGGTGTGTACAATGAGCTCGTTTTGGAGCAAAGATTGCTCGAAGAGTATTTTAGCTCACTTATAGCTTTGCGTTAGAGAAGTACAAATTATTGAAAGAAAATATACAGGTAGGCTAGTGAAAAACAATCTTATTTTTTGGGGTATATCATGCATGGTTGCATTTATCCTGTTACTCTTTAAAAATTCAGGGAACAGTAGGCCTACAATTAGAACCTATTTCTACTTTTTAGGTGAAGGTTAACATAATTGATAAGGTTTATATAATAGGTGAACACTGATGAATTTGATATTTGCATAAAGCCTAACAAAAAGTACCGAATATTAATTATGGGTCGTATAACATGTACGTGAAATAATTCACCACGTTTTGGAGGCTGTTTACTTTTCGTTTATTTAGTGCTCAACAGAAACTTTGAAGATATGCCAAGATAAAAAGGCATTTAATAACATTATTGTAGGGGCAAATTTGGCCTAGACGTTACACAGGTGTAGTGGTATTCAAGACACTGTTTTAATTTTTTTTGATACAATAATACAGATACTATACTAGACAAAACGTTTTATTAATTTCTAGACTGTATCAGCTTGTTTCTAAGACCAAAACTAATAAAAATTAACTAAGGTTTTAAAACTAAATAATGAAATAACTTCCAAAAATGGCAGATTGATAAAAGCATCATTAGGCATATCTTGGCGTGCTTACCCTATCACAATCGTTTGTGGCCCAGTTCACTAATTGTTCTTAACTTCATCATTGGTTATAACCCAACCGCAAAAACGCAAACGTGCTGCTATCCGTGTTTAACCTGTATGATTTTCATGGGCTTTTACCTCTACACTTGTGACCTACCCATAAGTGGCGAGAGAACAGAGGCCCCAGGAAATCTCCGTAATTTCTATGATCCCATTTTGTACTCTACCTATTGAGGTAGATCAAGAGTGCGTAACCCTTAATGTTACCCAACATACGCTAAAACAGCAGACACTACATCAAAGACTGTCATATGCTTAAAATACGCCCATACTATAAGCAAGTCATTTCGTTAAAACTGATGATAAGTCAGGGAAAATACAGTGTGGTGTAGGAACTTTGCCTGATCGTAGTAATTCTAAGGGATAACACTTGTATGGTAATATTTTGTACCAGGTTTGAAATATGTAGCATTTATATTTCTTATATCTCAGCAAATATTAACCGTCTCGTTTTTTGTTTATCTCGGTTAACAAGGCGTATCCCAACGAACATATTTACACTTCTTTTAGGCAGGTAAAAAATCGATTCTTTTTTGCTTGTAGTATTCAGAAAACGTTTCTTGGGCATGAAATATTCATGTTCGCTTGAACGAAATGTGATGGTGACATAACACCGAAATGGAAAATACAAATTTTCAAATGTAGATAGGGTCTGTATCTCCTGTGTATATAGGGCTATGCTTGCTAGTTGCTATATGCTATGCATTAGCCAATATGACTATACTGTGTTTCTTTTCCTTCAGGAAAATGTCTGCAAACAACTTTTAAATTTTTTCACGAAAACACAATTTCTGTATTGTTCCCCACAAAAAAAGTATATACATCTTCCAGCCTTTTATTTTTGTGTACGTAGATTGTGATTGGTGGTGAACTTGGCAAATAAATATAATGGGAAAATTGTAAGGGCATGTGGAATGCCTAAGTCAAGAATTTTGGATGAATGCTTCTGTAAGGTTCCCACTCACCTGGAAAGTCAAGGAATTTAGCAAAAAACTAGTGAAAAGTCAGGGAAGGCGTGCAGGGAAATGGAGAATAGTCAGGGAAAGGCAAGGAATTTATTAAAAACTAGTGAAAAGTCAGGGAAATAGCTGAACAAAAATAATGGTAGACTTATTGTGAAATATCAAATTAAAATGAGGTGGGAAATGGTACTCCATATGCAATTACTTCCACATGGCGGTACTTATTGGATTGCCCAAACTAAATGGTACTTTTCTTGTATTTCTTTGACTCTGCTTCTTTTGAAGTTGGTCAGGAAAGTTTTGGAAATCGGTCAGGGAAATTAATTGGAAAAAGTTTGTGGGAACCCTGAACGGCATACTTTAGGACGTTACATGTTCTGATTAATTATTATTCTGAAGTCAAGTCGTCCATATTTGTCTAAGATGTTACAGAACTTTAGCGATATTAGAATACACTTTCACTTCATTTTTTGGTGATTTAGCTTTTCTCTCTTGAGACATTATTCTTACAAATAAACAAGAGGTTTCTTTGTTTTCTATCTAATGGAGGAAGTTCAAGGTTCAGGACAGTTGTAAAGTAGGAAGTTAAATATAATTGAAAATAGTCATAAATAGTGGATGCCGCTTTATAGTTAATTGACATAAATCCCAATTGGCTAAAAGCAGGCTGCAGCTACAATGGCTCCAGTCCCTATGGATTCAAGTAGGTGCAATGTGTCAGATTCTTCAGGACTGCAATATTACCCTATGGAAACTACATAAATACTGGTAATGATTTCAAGAAGCCAAGTTTTTGTAGGCCTAAAAAATACTCCTTTTTCAAAACTACTTCCAAAATGCACAATTTAGCAAAAAGCACAATATCCAGCCATTTAGTATGGGCTAAACAGTAGTTGAGCATTTTAGTAGTTGAGCTCAGTAGCTGAGCATTTTAAAACGACTAATTTTAATGCGATAAATCTGGATTATCTCTAAACTCATTTTTCTCAAAACTGGAAAACTGCACAATTGGTCTCATGTGCTTTTGCATCTCAACTATTCAATTATACATGTATAAAAATGTTACATTTATAATGCAAATTGCAACATTTGAAAGTTTAATGATTTTGCTATAGTAGACGATTATTATTCATGTAGGGCCTACGTTTTTAATTTAAAAATTATGACATGTTGGGAGACTGATGCATATTTTTGTTCACATTCTCGATTTTATATTGGACCAAAAAAAAATGACAGGACTTCAAATAATCCTTTTGTAAAGGTTTTTGCAAATTTTGCTAAAAAACGTGATTAATATCTGACTTGCGTAGGAAGTAGTGTATTCGCTGGCAGAAATGATTACTATATTACGAATTGCTTATCTGGTCGATAAGTAATTTGAAAGAAATAGACCGACGTCTTATCCTTTAAAGGTTTTGATAATTAATTTTATCAGACATGCAATATTGTCATGGGCATATGCTGCATGCTGCGTAGATTCCTTAGTTGAAGAAGCTAAAGTTTGTTTCTAAAAGGTTTATAACGTCTCAGTAAATAATTAAACTACAACATACTGTTTTTATTTCGATATTAAAAATGAAAATCTAGAAAAATGGGAGCAAAAAATAGCTCATTTGCCTTATCATTCCCTCATTAGACTTTATAGTACCAATGCTTTGTAAAGATAAGCACATCTATGATGACACTTAAATTGTAATCTGAAGGAAATTATCACTGTGCTAAAACGACACGAAGACTGCTAATTACATGCTGCGAATGTTTTTTTTTTCCTCTCATGTATTTCTAAATTGCAGATTTTGCCAAATATGTTGGCTTTTTCTGCAATAGAGGTTTCATTCCAGGCAAGAATGCTCAAATTAAAGGGGAAGTCCCACTTTGCATTTTCAACCAAATTCACGTCTTCAGGACATTTTATTTAATGTTTATTGGGCTCAAATCAAATTGCAATTTCCATGCCTATCCTAATTTTTTTCTTGCTCTTCCTCCTAAAACCCATTTCTTTCAAAGTGGTACTTTCCCTTTAATAGCAACCTAAACACAGGGTTCATACATAACCTGGAAAACTAGGATACATTGCTGAACACCTGGAAAACTCAGAGAAATCATGGAAATTTGTGAAAATCAACTGGAAATCTCCAGGAAACATTTTAAAAATAGTGAAGCAGTCCTAAATGTAATTTGTGCAGATTTGGTGTAGAAAATGTGGATGGATGTTTTATTTTTGCAAACAGTTTTTGTGCATGTTTTTTCTGCATTTCTTTTTCTACTGGTGTTATGCATTATTTTATACAGTTTTTCTGCTTTCAAGTAATTCAGAGAAACTAGATCAATTATTGTAAAACGACAAATTTGCAGAAAAACTAGAAATAAAAGCACACATTTTCTACACAAATTCTGGCCAATTTAAGGTATTTATTTCATAAACTTTCTGAAATGGAAACTTTAGCTTCAGTTATTCTGCAGTTAAGCGAATTTTTCTGCAAATTTTTTTGCTTATGATCAGTATAAACACAATATTTAGTGACATCTCTGTAAAGCAGTTCAGATTCAAACCTTCAGTATATACTGTAAATTACAGGAAATTTGTTAATGATTACTTTATACTGCTCATTCCACCAGGGGCGTACTGTAATTTGTGTTGCAGGTAAAACGTTTGTAGGCCTATGTGAGTGTTTTGCAATATTTAAGAGATTGAAATATTTTCGCACATGTAAATAAGTGTTTGGAGAATGCCACACTTTGTGCTCGGAAGTGTGAATTAGGATATACAACCTAGGGAGCATTAATAAAATATGATATTATAAGCTGAGTAGGCTTAGGGATAAGTGCTTTCATTCAGTTACAGTATAGCCACAAGATAAAAGTGGAATACAAGCATAAAAGAAATTTTTTGTCCAATGATACCTCGTATGTACATGTACAGAGCAAGCATTATCTCAGGTTTATGTGCTAGTTTTGATTCATACACTTTTCAAATGAACAAAGAATAATTTAAAGTTTAAAGCCAGCTTTGAAAAATTCATGACTTAGGCATTACACTTGTACATGTTTAGAACAGCGACGGCACCTGGTTTATTTTCAGTGAAAACTGTCAAAAGGGATACTTTGGCCTGTAGATTGAATGACCAACATTTTGATATAAGAAATGGCTTATTATTTCTATAAGCCTGTATAATTTTCCATTTAGCTTTTTTATTTCTTAGGCTTTAGGAAACTGATGTAACCCCGAATGCTCCCAAAGACTTATTTTTTGATTAGACCCTTCTCTTTATTTCTGCACTCAGTCGTGTGAGGGCGCCAGTGGTAATGCCTAAGTCGTGAATTGAAATATTGTGTACTCACCAGTGGTGTACTGGTCTGGTGGCAGTAAAGGGTAATTAGTTATGGGAAGCCCGTGTAAGGCATTTGACCGCTCATGCCTAATATCATTCAAACACTCCCCAGCCTCGCTCTCTGGCTGCCACCTGAAATAAAGAAATTAAACGTATAAGTTAACATGAACAAAAATTTCACAGCTATATTTTGTGATCGATAGGTTGATGATCTGTTGTACATTTAGATAAATTTCCAATTTACTATGGCAAAATAGAAATTAACCTCCCACCCATGAAATAATTTGTTGGCAGCACACCAATGCAAATGTGTCTTGCAGTGCTGCTATGTAATAGGGGGCAAGCTCCCCCCCCCCCCCCCCAGTCTCCCCAGTAGGAATAAATAAGGAATGGGATGGTTGCAGACATAGTGAATTGAGAAATTATCTATCCCCCTATAAAGTTTGAGATCGATTGCTTTTAAACTGTGCAAATGCATCTTTGCAGAAGAATAACCAGACAGATATTTTTGTCATTCTAATAATCCATTATTATGAAAATTTTTTTTTTAAATTTTGAATGAGTTTAACTGTACTAGTGCATCATTACATGAAATCCACAAATAAATCAATTAAAATCATAAAAGTTATAAAAAAAATAACAACACATGTCTTTACAGATTTGCATGCAGACAACTTTTGCTATGATTCATCACTGCAACACATGAAATTGACCATAATGGGTAGCCTATAATTGGTCAAATTTTTATGAAATCTTGTGATTTTTCACAATCTAATTTGACTCTTTTAAGTGTTTAGTTTAAATATTGTAGGCATATTTAGTAGTTAAAAATACTGAGAAAGTCATAAAAAGCACAGCCAACTAAGATTTTTTATTTTATAAATAAATATTATGCATAAAAGAAATAAAAAATCTTGGCTGTGTAAAAGTTATGCATTTACTGATCAAAAAATTGAGCAGCTTGAGCAATGTAATTGTGAAACATCCTGTAATATTTATTTACATTTTTGAGGGAGGGGGGTTAATTCCAATTTATTATGGGTCATACTTTTGATCAGTTCACCATTCACATTCAATTATATAATATCATCATCAGCTGCAAAAAGTATAAATTCAGGCAGGTATTAAGAATACAAGCAATGATTTTATGCCGAATGTTTTTATTGCAAATCTGATCCCAATTTAAAATAACTGGCGGTATAAATGATTCACACTTTGCAGAGTTCATTATGATTAACAACGAGTTCATAGCGTTGTTCGCTATTACCATCGCGCGATGAAAATTGGAGCAGAACTAGTGAAGGAAATCTAGTGAAAAAGCAATTAATGTGGCTTTACAGTAATGCCTAGAATGTTCTCGTAAATCACACAGTGACAATGTACATGTAACAGGCTAGATCCTTATATGTGGTTAGCACTAAAAGTGAGATATAAAGGTGTGCCATAACATGTGCCAATCACACATGGGTGGCCAATAAAAAAAAAAGTGCAAAACCAAGATATATATGTAGTGAGGTCGAGTGCGTAGTAAAATTGTATCGTCCATCTATAGCAGAGTTGGAAAAGTCGGAGTTCGTAGTAATAATATCATATCATATGGTTTTAGACAGTGCTAAAAAGCCAGTTTATGCTGAATTATGGATCTCGAAAAAGGTGTTCGTGTTTTTACATAGCCGAAATACCTGTAACTGCGGCGTAGCACGCTCGAAATGGCAGAAATATTACGAGCGAGTAATTTGAAAAGCAACAAACTATTCGCATATTACTTTTTATCGGGGCGATAAAATTGGATTAAGGAGAGGCAGATGGTATTCATGGTGGGATTTTACATACATTCAATTCATGGTTATGAGTCAAGGGGGCATCCACAAATTATGTGTCACTATTTTGAGGATAAATTGGCATATTCCCATACTTCTTGCAGTAGTCTTAGCTTGTAACGAAAATGAAATGAACTTTTTAAAATAAGGTATTTTTCCTGACCTGAAGGCGTATATTTAGCACTTTTCCATTTACCCTTCCTGCTCAAATGATACAATCCAGAGCTTACCAGCTTTGTTTCAAGGGTAAGTTCGAAAAGTTCCAATAAATTCTTCCAGATTTTGAAAAATACCCCAAAATATTTTTTTCTGACGTTTCTGCAGAATTGTTTGTGACAAGTTGTGCATATTTCTGCAGGAATTTAATAAATCCATAATTTCTGCAGATCTAATTATAAATTAATAACCAAATTTAGAATTATTTTTGTAGAAACTTATCGTTATACATGAATGATCAGAATTTTTTGATTCCTGTATAAATCTTGCTACATGATTGCATTATTTATGCAGAAAATATCCTGCAGAAATTTTTCTGTGAAATATATAAATTATGCAGATAGAATTTTGCTGATGAAGCTTCAGTTAATAATAATAAGTTAATTATTTAATTATTTACCTCAAACTATATATTTTGTATAGTTTTTTAAAAGCGTTTTTGAAAACTACAATTATTTCTAATATTTATCAAAATAATTTCAAGAAAAGATTTCTGTAGAATTATGTTGAACAGTTTTTGTAAGGATAATCAATTCAACGTTCTATTCATATTATTTTTCGCAGAAATTTAGGATGTTTCATTCAAAACGTTGCACCATGGGTAACTATGGAGCTGTTACACTGGCCAAAATCCAGGTAATGGATGTAAATATTGTTAAAATTATTCCTTGGAATTTTCTTAGCATAATTCATATCAAGAGCCTGACTATGATGGTTCCAAAGGTTTGTTCTGGAGCGTTTTGGATGAAATACTCTGTATAATATTTACTTTCTAATATTTTTTGTTACTTTTAATAGAAATTCTGAGTTTTCTTATAATTAAAGACCATCAATGGTTGGCATGTGATCTTACCTGTAACATTTGCTCATTCTTTGTAATGATTATACTTGCGAGGTAAACATTGATTATTTTAATTGTGGCATTTCGTTTTAATTCTTGGTTCTGCTTATTTTTCCAATATTGGAATACGAACATGCCTTTTTTTTGGCCTCTTATCTCTCCTGACTAATGAATGCCCCGGCATAATGGCTCTTGTAATTAAGATAACATGTCAATGGCTTCCCCATTAAAAATTGTAATTAAAAAAGGCAAACGAAAAATAATAAATGTGCATGTTAGCATAAACAAATGTTCAGAAATATTCATATATGCAATCATGCCGAGTAATTACCTAGCAGGTATACATTGAAGTTCGTGCAAGTGTCTTGGTTGATGTTTCTTAGCAGGGTTTACTTAATTATTGTTTGTCTTGCACCCATTTTAATTACAAACTAAATACTTCTGTTCCACCTAGTCACGCTACAATACATTGGTTTTTTGTTAATGTGGATTTCACGTAAAATAACAAATAGAAATGCAAAACAACATGGCAGCTTTCCGTATTAAAGTCAATTTTTTCTGATTAAAAGAAAAATGCAAGTGTGATGACATTCCTAAATTTGCTGACAATTATTCATTTATAATAAATTTAGTAAAGTTTTTATTTTAAAAATTTCGTCTTATTTAATATTATTTAAAGTAAATTGCAGGCGTAATTTATGGACGACCCCTAATGTCTGTTTTTTCAATCCTTTGCCATCAGATCATGAGAACCGTGAATCACTAATGCTTGGGAATTTGATGAATGAATCCATTATGGATAAAAGCAATTAGAGATCTCCAACAATTATTGAATATTTTTTGTATTAAATATTAAGACTTGATTTGAATAATGTCATGCAATCCATATTATTGCGTGATTGTAGAGAATCAGTGAAACTTACATAAATTATTTTTATTTGCATATTTACATTATTCATGAATATTGCTTTCTGCTAAGCCCCTTTGTTGAAACAGTGGTTATGCGGACCCATTTAGGTTAATGCACATTGCTATCTATAAAACCAAAAAGCCATTTTTATTTTAGCCACCACAGAATTAGCTTTTACTTAAGGTATTGTGGTTGAAGAGTGGGATTATGGATTATGAAAAGCATATTGCTAGCTTTGACTTCTTACATTACTTATAAAGCCAACCTCGTTTCTATAGCAAATATGCAGATCAAATTTGGGATTTATGGAGTAAATAGTGCGGTTAAATTGAGCTTTTCGTCAAGAAATGTGCCGCACACTTGGTATAACATAAGAAAGTGAATGTTTATCATATTAGTCCCTTGCATTCTTTAATAACATATTGCCAGCTATTAATGTGTTTATTAATGAGCCAATGACACGCATGCGGTTATTTGCAGGTTTACCATACATCATAAATTTTGCCTATAGCATAACCTAGTATTAAATGTGTGCGACATTCGCCATAGTCCGGATATTGAACTAAAAAAAAAATCCAAATTGCGCATGTAGTGCCACTTTCAGTAATGTATCTTCTGGAAATTAATATCTGCCATTAGAATGATTAGATATAAAAGCCATGGAAAGAATATTTATGTCATTGACTGGGGCGCATGGGGTCCTAAATGCACACAAATTCTCACACCGTATTTATGGGATCGAGATATAATTTTAATTATTAGATGGTATTTAATACTCTTAATGCTTTCTTAGATGATTTAGTTGGTCTATTCATATTCTACATTCTGCCAGACCAAACCCTATTCTGCCATATATATGCGAATGTTGGAAAGAGAACAAATAACAGGAAATTTTGATAAAGTTATGGATTATGTCACCGTTGTTTAGGTTTTTACCTTTTCTCAGCTGGCGTATAAATGTGCAATGCCGGAAATTATGCTGTGAGACAATAGTTTCGTAGGACATGTATTTTAGCCGTGTAGGTATGACTGTTACATCAACTTTTGCACGAGGAAACAAGCTCGGTTTATTGGACTTGATAGGATTGACAACTCCCTCGTGTCATATCTCTGTCCATTCCAGAGGATTACTCTTGTTCGTTCAAGATTACTCTGGAATGGGTTAAATATATGCTAAACTAGATCTCAAAAACACCCAAACGTGCAGAATTTGGCATTTTATATTAAGTTTTATAAAATGAATATACATGTAGATTTAGTGGGTTAGCATTTGTTGTAACTGACGTCGTGAGTAAAGGATGATCCTAACAGACATCCTACATGATGCAGGCCACTTTCAATAGCAACTTGCCATAACCCAATGAAAAAAAGACTTCAATTAAACAAACTGCAGTCTTAAACTGCAGTTTTTCTGTGTACTTATGAAACAAAGCCTTGCATAATTTCTGCAGTTTTTCTGTA
>JAQIXP010001078.1:0-20315 GCA_034700285.1 Proteroiulus fuscus
TTTCCATTTTAATAATAATTTTTCACGCTCTTTTTATTAAAACCAACTTGTTTCAAAGTGAGACTGTCCCTTTAAAATGCATTAATATAGTATGGATACTTTTTTTTGCAACTAAAATTATAGGATCTATTTGTGCCTACTTGTATTTTGCTGGATTTACGTTTTTGAATACTGTCAAATGTTGCTTTTCAAATGGTTCTGTTGATAGTTAACAATTTTTAGCACAGATTAAAAGCGGGTTTTCTTATTAATTAAAACTAAACTCTGTCGACCAAAAGGTTAATGGAAGAATTAAGTTAGATCAATGAAAAAGTAATCGCATTTCGAATATAGGCCTACACACTACGGTTACTTAAGCATGAAAGCCAGGCTATCTACAGATTTATGCCGGTTTTCTGTCTAGTCCTGCACAAGAACCATCCAGAAGAACTAATCTTAAAAAAGAATACATTTTATTGACTTCTTTCCAGTTTACTTGTTTGTTGAACAGATAGATCAATTTAAAATAAGTTTCAAATTTACATTTTAGCTCAATAAAACTTGTACCTTATCCATTTAATATTTATTACCTGTAGTCTCAAATTAAAATAATGTTATTGTATATTTTGTAGAATTTAGAGTTCCATGGGGTGATGCGCTACTACTTTCAAGATGCTGGGCAAAAGGTTGCAACAAAATGCATACGAGTGGCAAGTTCTGCTATGGCTAGATTTGTCATTGAAACTCTTATTGAAAAATTCCGTCCCGACATGCGAATGTTATCAATTCCTGAATATGCCTTGTATGAAATTCATGAAAATGGAGGTATGCTTTCTAACCAAAATCTTATATTGGAATCTCATTGTTAAGTCCTTATGGCTGCTATTCTGTTCTTAGATGAAAGAAAAATTGGGGACGAAGAAAGACCTTTGTTGGTCCAACTGAATTGGCATAAAGATGACCGCGAAGGGCGGTTCCTGCTACGGAGAATGGATGAAAAAACATTTGTAATTATCCTTTTTTATATGCAAATAAATAATTAAGTAAACTTATTTACAATTTAGGAATATTTTTGAAATATTAGGTTACCCACCAAAGTTTAGATGATGGTACACACTTTAAGCGAAAATTGTCAAAAAGAGAGAAAAAGGAGAAAAAGAAGCGTGAAAAGCTGCAAAAACCGAAGGCATCTATTTATAAATTAATAAATAGTCAATTAAACTCAATTGCAAATAAAACTTTTAAAGAATGCAGCTGCTTTGTAGTACCCACTCATGTTTTGTGTTTAAACTAAATAGCAAGTTATCGATGAGGAGGAAAATCCAGATGGAATAGCCGAAAAGTTGTACACCGAAATGCCGGAAACCAGTTTTACTCGTAGCATTTCTAATCCAGAAGCTGTCATGAGACGTCGGAGACAACAAAAACTGGAAAAGAAGCTCCAACAATTTCGCAGCAAAGATGGTGGTCCAGATACAGGTTTGAAATAAATTTTGACATTAAGCGAGGAGCTTTGAGGAAATGAAGCAGATTGCACTTGAGCTGCAAACTGACCCAAATGCGTAATCGCATTTTAGGTGGTACTTTGAAAATTTATGGGGAATCATTGTGCAGAGATGTTCCTTACAAAACGCTGTTGTTATCTGTGCGGGATAATGCGGCTTACGTTGTCAAAGAAATGCTGGACAAATATGGTTTAGATAAGGAAGATCCTGCAAGTTATTGTTTAGTTCAGGTGAGCCTAAATAAATATGACACCAACATTTTATTCGCGTGTAATCCCACAGTAATGCTACATTGCTCTCATTTTCTTTGCAGGTTTACGTTGGAGGCGATCGTGAGAGCAGAGAATATAATGGAAGTGGAGGGACTAATGAATATATCTTAGATGATGATGAATGCCCGTTAGCCATCTTGATGAATCATCATCCGGCAAAAGGATCAGTGATGTTTCATATAAAACGACGTCCGGTTGACTATCAGCCGAGGAAGCGGAAGAAAAAACCCAAATCGACTAAGGGCGATATCGATGGTGGAGGCTCCTATGTAGATGGACCTGAACGTCTCCCGTTTTTCATAGAGCTGAACCCTGGTTAGTGAGCGAGATCCACGAGATCCAACTATTATAATAAAAGATTTACTGTGTTTTACCTTGATAACTGGAAACCTGACGAGTTAAATAAAAAGCCTTTATATGCTTTTAGATGGGACTGAAATCACAACAAGTTCACCTAAGAAATATACGTTGCATTTGAACGTCACAGAAGTGGGTAGCGAGAGAGGAATGTCACCAAATGGACAGTACCTTCAATTGTTTGGGCCAAATGTCCAACCGCGGCACTGCGTGATAGCTCACACCGAAGGAATAGTCACTGTTACTCCATGCAGTCGTGATGCGGAAACCTATGTAAACGGACAGAGGATTTACGAAACTACGATTCTGCAACACGGGATGGTCGTTCGTTTTGGGAAGATTCACTGTTTCAGATTTTTTGATCCATTGATGGAGGAGGTTTGTAATTTTTTTCTTAGTTTATAATTTTATTTGGCCGTTATGTTAGCACAATGTTGGGCTAACGTCAGCTGCTATAATCGTACTATACTGTTTTGTGCAATTTTTTTGTAGAGACGACAGAGACATGATTCTGGCGTGCGCCATCCTGGAGACATGTCCTATGATAGGTTGGATGATTTTCTTTTTGGTTGAATAATTGACAGTCTAGGCATTTTTGTTAATCTTTGTTTTTTCATAGGCAATCGTTAAAAGATGATACTTCTTTGCATCATTCCTTTGATAATGATGGCAATGCAGAAACACGATCTACTTCCAGCCAGAAAGACGAGCACAGGCTAGAGCGCGGTGTAAAAGATAACAGGTATAAATACGTCTTTCACCTATTATTATTATTACTTATTATAAGTATATTTCATATTAAATACTTGTTTTTTTTGTACAGACGTGGAATGGACCCAATTTTACCGGCAATACTTGAACTTTGGGAGGATGGAGAAGACCCTTTCCTGGCAGCTACGATTTCGAATCTCGATGCAGCTACAGTTCAGTTTAAGCTGGCACCAACGTACACTTTATATATGACAGCTAGATTCCGTGCTTCCACTCACTATCACCCTGAAATTACTCCGAATGAAAGGGCTCATCGCTTGACGTCAACCCTTAGCAAAGTGTCGACAAAAATTCAGTTGGCAATTCAAGTAGGGCTAATGTTGCTGAATACTGTTAATGCAATTTTATACCTTTGAGTTTATGAATGATTACTTAATTTCATCTGAATAATTTGTGAATAGGATCGTTACTTGGAGGCGGGGTCTCTGGCATTTTGGATGGCAAATTCTTCCGAGCTTTTGCATTTCCTGAAGCAGGATAGGCATCTCAGTCCCTTTTGCCTAGATGCGCAAGACATTTTGGCCGAATGCGTGCAAGTAGCTTTTCGCAACTTAGTTCATTGTATGCAGGACGAACTTTTGAATGCGATGTCAGTGTTTTTAGAAGACAGGGACGATATAGGTGAAGAGGAAGGCTCGACAAGTGAGTTTAAAAATAACGTGTCTGCTTGTTGCTCCACAGCTGTAACATTATACCATTTTTGAATTTGTACTTGGCCCTATTGCAATTGCTGCATTATTTAATCATATCCAGGAGATGTTTTGACCGTTCTGGCTTCTGCAATGGCTCTGTTACGTCGATGTCGAGTTAATGCCGCACTCACCATTCAGCTTTTCTCTCAACTATTCCACTTTGTAAACATGTGGCTTTTTAACAAGCTTGTATGTGAGCCACATCCTGCATTGTGCACCAGGCTCTGGGGCGTGCGACTGAAATGCAGACTAACCAGGGTGGAAATGTGGGCCGAGAAACAAGGACTTGAACTGGCTGCCGATTGCCATCTTAGCAGAATCTTGCAGGTAGATAAAGGAAACGATACTACTGGCCTTCAGCCCAGAAATATTTTTTAAACTTTCTTAATTTGTCCCAGGCTGCTCACTTGTTGCAAGCTCCTAAAAGTGCCCCTGAAGATTTAGCTGCTATAAGCTCTACGTGTTTCAAACTCAATTCATTGCAACTGCGAGCGCTGTTAGAACGCTACCAACCTGCTCCGGAGGAACCACCGATTCCTCATCTGCTCATTGAAAATGTTGTTAAAGTGGCTGAAAACACTGCTGACGAAATGGCCCGCTCCGATGGTAGGGATGTTCGTCTAGAAGAGGATCCTGATCTACAGTTGCCGTTCTTGCTTCCTGAGGATGGTTATTCCTGTGACATTGTTCGGGGCGTGCCGGCAGGATTGCAGGAGTTTATTGGGCCGTTTCAAGGAGCTGGGATTTGTCGCATGGCAATTCAACCATCATCCATGGGTTACTGGACTATATATATGGCCGACCAGGATGCGAATCGCACACAGCATGGTGTAAGTTAATAAGCGGTATTTTATGATTTTTGAATCGATTCTGAAGTTATTTTTTTTTAAAGTAATTATTTTAATTTTTTTTAGCCTCGTAGCCCAAGCATCATTAGCTATCAAGGTGGCGACAGAGAATCAGCGAAAATTCCTGGAGCATCCCCCAAGCCGGAAGTGGCCACTTTCAAATTACAAAAGAGCAATAATGGAATGGGATTGAGTATAGTGGCTGCCAGGGTATGTGTTGCTCAATTAATTCACCTTTTTATAGTCTTGAAATTTGTCATGCATTATTTATTTTGTCTATTAGTCAGTAGGATGACCCTATTTTAAACTGCTATTTTGTTTTAGGGAGTTGGCCAAGATAAACTTGGTATTTACATAAAATCGGTCGTTAAAGGTGGTGCTGCCGATTTGGTAAGTTTATGAGATGTGCTCCATTTATAAATTGGGCCAATACAGTATTTTTGTCATCGTCTAATAATGCTTATTCGGCAGGATGGAAGGCTACAGGCTGGTGATCAGCTATTAAAAGTTGATGGACAAAGCTTGGTAGGAATCTCTCAAGAGAAGTGAGTTTAAACATATACATTTTGTCTCTGTCACTTGATTGCATTGTAATAAGTTATAATAATAATACTTTTTGTTTAATTGCAGAGCGGCTGAATATATGACAAAGACTGGAAACGTGGTTGCTCTTGAAGTCGCTAAAGAAGGTGCCATGTTTCACGGTCTCGCAACCCTCTTGAGTCAACCCTCCCCTGTTATAAATAGAGGTATGTAAGATTTACTGAACATAAAATTCTCTTATGGGTTAAGAATTTCTATGCTGCAGTTACGTACCTTTTTATGCTAAATCTATTTTGCCAAATTAACATTTCAATGCTCTCTTAGGAAGTTATACTCTGTCACTTCCCAGACATAGAAGTCTCAGTTATAACAACCTTACTTACTCTGCTTATTGCCCTCCTCCTCCAACTAATCATTGTGGATTCGTGCCTTTTGAGAGTGTGCCTTGTGTTACACGCTCGTGCTGTCCTTCGAAAAGTTCTTCGTCCAGGCCTTGTTGCCATTGCTGCCACTGTCCTGCCTTCCTGCCACCCACTAACAGTATGCTGGTTTACTAATAATATTGGCTACCTGTTATTGTGTTGTTTTCACTCTGTTCTTCATTTCCTTTGCCTTTGCACCACATACAAAACATTTCATTTCATTTCTCTTTTCATCACAAATGCAATCCTCACTTTGATAGTTAACCAAAGAAAAGCACTCACTTTGTAAGTCGTTTTCATATAATCATTGTGTTTCTATCTTATAAATTCTTTTGAAACAGTCAGTATTGCAGCAATTTAATAGATAAGCCTGCCCACATTCATTGTTAACCAATCCTAAAAAATTTACTTTTCTTTCTCTTGTGTTTATTTGTGTTTTTATCTAGGGGAGAGAAGACATTTTATCTTGTTTAGTTAATTTGTAGCATGTGGTGTTCATATAATATTCTTGATGCATTTTGCTTTATTTTATTTTTTTTAGTACTAGTTCTTGCACTAGTAGTATTAGTAAATAATACAAAGTAAATGTAATTTAGAATAGATAAGGCTTTCACTGGCCACTGAAGTAAGGCATATTAACTTCAATTCAATTCAGTACCCTACGATCAGCATATAATGATGCCATTTGGTGGGGGGGGGGGGGGGGAAACCTTTTTCGGTAATTATTTTGAAAGAAATATGGTATAAATACTAAAATAATAATTATATGTATTTTTTTAATGTAAGTAAGCTAGACAATATTTAAGAAAAAAAACCATTAAACATCTTTTTAACAAAGTCAGGCGTACTTTTTTGCAGGACTTTAGCGGCAACTCCGAGTTAGAATTAATTTTTGAATATTGATAATTATTTTTAAATTGTAAAGTAACTTATGTGGAAGGAGGATGTTTCCTTGATCAAATGTGCCCACTTTTATCTTTAATCTCATAAAATGTGATTTTTATTTTAATAATAACCAAGGTTACCCTGGAATGCGTCGTATGTCTGAGCGTGATATTCACAGTAAAGTGTTGAGGGAACAGAATTCAGAGTTGAATGATCCACGACAGGGACCGCCTCCAATTTTACCAAGGATGCAAAGCAGTAAAAGTGTTCCATCACTGAACAGTAAGCAGTGATTATTTTACAAAATTAAATGTTTAATTTTAACACTTCATTTACTCTTTGTATGCTGTATCCCCATTTATCAAATTAGGCGGAGGTGCTGCCCCACAAGAACCCATCTGGAATTCTGCAGTAAACAATCAAAAGTCGCAGCAAGAAGTGTACAACCCAGCATACAGCCGTACCTCTTCAACTGCATCCATTATCAGACCAGGGCCCGATTCTGGCACTGCCCGTGATGTTTCCATTCGATCAAGGTATGCATAATTATTTAAAAAGAGGATAATTTATGTAATAATCATCTATATTATCTGTCCAACTTTTAAATATTTTAAATGAAGTTACTTGGTCACAATTGAAGAGCTAATTTATTCGTATTTTTCTTTTAGATCGACTAATAATTTACGTCAGGATGGATATCAAGGGCAAGGTTCACCGTCGGTGGGCCAACCACCACACCTACCACCTCATTCTAGGTCTTATAATGGCGAGGGGAGTCAAAGGGGGCGACCCTTATCTCAACCAAACTTCCATCAAGATGAAGAACGTCATTATCAAAATATAAGCATTTATCAACAACAAAATCAGCAGCAACCTTTGAATCCTCCCTTATCTCAAAATTCCAATAATTTGCAAAATATTTCCTCGCCCACTTTACGAAATCCAAATTTGGGACCCACCGAGGAGAGAATGAGCCAGCGGCTAAGAGGCTCTCATGGCTCTTTAAATCGTCCCGATATGCAACAACAATTGAATTCTTTGCCACAGAGGCCAGTTTCAGCTCTGTTGTCGCAATGGGGAAGAGAGCACATTATGGGGCAGTCGGCACAACCGATTGCTAGCCCGCAGACAGACTGGGCGAGGTCTGCCGAGGATCAGCGATTTGGTCAACAACAACCATTGCAGTATGCTCAACAACAGCAGTCACATTTGCGAAGTGGACCAGATAATATGGGACGACCTTCAAACAGGCCGCCTGATGGACAAGGTTAGTTAATTTGTGTGCTACATGAAACAAGTGGTATGTTGATAGGATGATGCATTATTGAATTATGTGTTTGTTTCAGGCTACAATCCTGAGGATGGCAGTCCAAATCATAGGGGGGGAATGGGTGGATCTCTGCGTGATGTTGCTCAAAGTCCAGAAAGACCTAGAGGTCCGGATGGATGGCGAAACGAGAGGGATCTGTTGAGGCAAGAGGCTAAAATGGAGGAAATGCGCGAGGAAGTACGAAGACGTGAGGAGCGCTTGGCCCGAGAGAGGAAGATTCAGGAATTACAGCAGCAACCGCAGCAACGTTATGGGCCAAACCAGCCTCAGCCTCACGTGCATCCTGGACAAATTCCATATCCACCTTACTCGGATAGAGGACCTCAGCAAAGAGGACCTCCACCCACAACTCCTAAGCCTCGCTTTCTTCAGAGTGGGCAAATACAGCAACAGATCAGACCTCCGTATAACCAAGATATTCCTCCCGAGCGTCCACCTCCACCCGCAGATGAACTACTAGGAAATCGAGCTTCCCCGCAACCACCTCCTCCTCCCCCAACATCCACCCATCCTCTGTATCAGCAACACCAGTTACGAGTTCAACCACAGGGAGGCTATCGCTATGGACCGGGAGGTGTGCCTGCGTCTCGTTCGGTCGAACAGTTTGATCGGTGAGGATTAGTTTTAAATAAATTTAACAGTTGAAAAATAATCCAAGGAAAATGGCCTGATAGATTAAGAAATATAGTAGTTTCTTAGTATTATGGCATATGTATATTTAAAATTAGAAGCAAAGGGAAATTAACGATATTTCATTATTTCTTGGTTTTTATAGAATTCAGCCACAATCATTGTATGATCCAAATATGAGACCGGATGGCATGGTGCAGTCACGTAGTGCAGAAACACCATTGTCAGCCTTGAGCCCATCACCTTGGGACAGAGAAGAAAGAGAAAAGGTGCAATATTAATCTTATGCATCCCACTTAGCCAATTCATTCATATTGATACTAAATTTGTAAAATATAAATCTATTATAAAGGAACGGAAAAAAAGATTAGATGAAGCACGTCGTATGCGAGACCAAGAAATTGACGAACTGGAAAGCCTTCACCAAAGGTCATCTAAACAAGAGGAAAGGTTAAGGACGCTGCGCCTTGAGCAGGAGTTCCAGAGACGTGCTGAAGAAGTCAAAAATGAGGAAGATGAGGAAAATGAAGAGGATGATGTGGGTTATTTAGAAGTCTTTTCTCATTCTGAGGCAGCAGTCAATTTATTGAATTTCTGGTCATGTTTAGGATGTCATCGATCGTAGAGGATTGTTTCGTCTCGTGCAAGAGGACCTCGAAAGAGCAAGAATTAAACGAATGGAGAGAGAAAACGAAAGACTTCAGAGTATGCAACAGCAGGATGCCAGGCGGCACGAAAGACGGTTACAAATGCTCGATCAAGAGAGACCTGTCACTTGGAAGAAAGATGGCCCTCAGCAGTTGCTACCATCTGTTGGACAGCCACCTGTTAATCATTCAGAAGAGTGGCTGAGACGACAACAAGAGGTCAAGGAGCAAAGGCGCGAACAACAATTAATGGCAAGAATAGATTTTCATATTCATACTTTATAATC
The DNA here is from genome assembly GCA_034700285.1 of Proteroiulus fuscus. Lineage (NCBI taxonomy): Eukaryota > Metazoa > Arthropoda > Diplopoda > Julida > Blaniulidae > Proteroiulus > Proteroiulus fuscus. Next base: position 9,169 of record JAQIXP010001078.1, read on the forward strand.
TATTACATATTTTTAGTAAAAATGGTAAAATATCCTTATTGTTAGGAGGAGCAACAGAGAATGGCACGGGAGAAACAGCAGAAACTCGAGGAGGCCAATCGTATTCGTGAGCAGAAAAAGGAGCAAGAACGGGCTGCTCTGCGAGAATTGCAGGTAGCAAGGGAAGCAGAAGAAAGGTTGTTGAAGGAAGCACAAAAGCGACAGGTAATGATTAAACTTATTTTCTAACTATAATAAAGTTGATTTTGAATGATTAGTATTGGTATAATCAAGTTCAAATTTCTATTATTGCTTACCTTGAAAAAGCAGTTACAAGCTACAGGTTTTTAATAATTTGCTATAAATAACGATTGCAAAGTTTCAAGCTTGAAATATTCCCAAATTTTAAAAGATAGTTTAATTAAAGACGTGTTGAAAGGGAAAGCTATCAGTACCATGTCACGTAACAAGTTATTCTCCTTTTATATTGTTACTATGTTGTTACTCGGGGGATAGTTTAAAAAGTGTAGGAAAAAAAGATATTTTGAATGCATCCTAATTAGATTTCATCTGTTAAACCCCAGACCTAGATAACTTAATAAGTTTCATACTATCAAGAAAATAAACAGCAGTATTTTTTTCCTTTAAAAAAAAGATAAATATAAGCATTGCTTTTCAGGAGGAGGAAGTAAGACGAGAGCGTGCCATGCAACAGCACCAGCAGATGCAGTATTCTCAGCAGAGGCAAGCGGTCCAAAGTTCAATGTATGGACAGTATTCTTCCAATTATGGCAACCAACTTAATAGTAACAATATTAGCGGAGGTTACAATAACGTATATCCTCAGTCGGCAATATCTGTCCCTCCAAATTCTACTCCGGCTAGTGGGACGCAACGATTAGACAGTTTATTAAAAGGGCCGCAACCAGTAACGTCTCCCAATTACAATCAAGCAGACATGGGCCGAGGCACATACAATACAAATTCTCACATGAACGGAATAACATCGCCTCCGCCACCGCCTCCAGAAAGAAAGGCATCGTCGTACGACACAATGGCTCATATTGAAAATGCTCATTGGGAAAATTCGATGCCTTCGAGTCCATCATCGAAAGAGAATTCCCCTCCAAAAAGAGTCTCATTTCACGATTCCAAGTTGGACAATGTGAAAGCGAATCAGCAGTCGGGAAGCAGTGAGAAATCGCCTTACGGCCGCAACCCAATTCCCGAGGATATCGCAATGTCCACTCCAAACAATTCTCAGCAGCTGAATACTTTCACCGTCGGCAGCACACCTGGAGTGATTGGAGCGCAAGAGGTCTACCGCGATCCACGACAGCGCATCGAAGCCAATAGACAGCCAATGCTTCAAACTCCCAGGGGACCAGGACCGGAACAGCTCAGCTTTCGCGAGAAAATGAAAAAGTTTGCTCTCGAAACTGGTGAAGATGTTACCCCACGCGATAAAGTCAAAATTTCGAAAGCTCAACGAGAGATTGAGAATAACTTAACTGCCCCTAAGCTTCAGTAAGCTTTGTCACGAGGGGACAATATACATACATTTATATATAAAAATTTATAAATATTTGCTTTTATATTTCTTTTAGCCGGATTTATCCCTCTCAGATTATTTTTAGATACATTGCATGACTTTAAAATTTTAGAAAGTATGTTTTTAATGATGAAGTCGAGATTAATTTAGGTCGTTTGTTTTTATCTCGGTAAAGAGAAGACAAGGAATCCCCGGCATTACTTTTTGGAAGTTTTTCCTTCCAAGTGCAATTGGGTTTAAAAATGAAAGGATATAGCGACCTAATGGCGGAAAAGGTTTAAATTTATCGAGAAGTTGGTTATTTTAATTTAAACAGAAATTACCTTTGATTGGGAAATTTTAATGATCCGTTTTAAGCTCGTAAGTAATGAATGCAGCTGAAATTTTTGAGGTAACAAATGAAGCCTTGTTTGTCTAATTACTCGTGTTGTGATTGTTGTTCATATGTAAGCTTCAAATTTTCTGAGAAATGTTTTTCAACTTTAATACGCAGATATTGCATATTTTACTTAAAAAATTTAGTTATCTACCAATATTATGTAAGTTTTAGTATTCAGTAGTTTTTAACATTAAATTTCCTTTGTGTATCTGATTCAAATGCATTAATTTGTAGAATGAAGAAGAAAGATTTAAAATATTAAGACCATGCATTTATAAAAGCTTTTTTTGGTCAAGAAGTACTTAGGCATTTATTTAGTATTATACAAATTCCAAAAACTAACTCTTCCATCTTTTGATCCAGCAGCCAAGAGAAGAGATTCCTTAGAAAATGCAAGGCCATTTATAGTTTCGGAGTGAAAATCAAGAACGGCAAGTGGCTTAAATGTTTTCCAAGAAAAGATGCGGACTCGACCGTCGCAGCCGCCAGTGGCTGCATATAATCCCTTGGGATGTATTTTAACACAAGCTAGTCCAGGATTAGTTATGCTAATTAGTTTGTTCAAATTAATCTTAAAATCTTGCTTTAAATTCCAGAAAGTCAATTTGTCATCAACAAAGCCTGATATTCCATACATTGATGGCACATGGAAATCTATGCATGTCACTGGTTCCTGGTGAGATTTATGTTCTGATAATTGCACACTTTCATCTACGTTCCAAAGTATGATGGCACCATTCTCGTAAGAAGTCCACAGATATGTTTTGTCTCCGATTTCGAATAGTTTTAGGAACATTAATACTCCATATTTGCTTTGGTTTGATTGCAGCTTCAGTGACTTAACTTTAACTTGTTTGTCTGCAGAAATAAAGTTGACGTCGGAATTATCGTGAGGTGCAGCAATAAGAACCGGCTCCTTCGTTGTCACATCACACGGACAGTGCGTGTATGAATTCAATGGAAAGAGAGCTGTTAGTGAAAAAGTTGTATTATTTTCTTTGGATATATTGACAATAGCATTGTGTAATTATGCTGTTAATATCCCATACAGATTTGTTTTATTGGTAATGATTTGGTGTCCCAAAAAATCAAACTTGCATCTGCTCCATAACTAAAAAGCCGACCAGAAGAATGTCCCAACCAGCGTATCCTTTTGGTGTGCGCAAGCCAAGTACACGTCGGTCGATTTGTCTGAAAAAAATTGCCGTTTTTTAGCTTGCTACAGCAAGTATATCGTTAAGTTGAGTGTCCTGGCAAGCAACCTGAACCATGGTTGACCATATTAGAATGCTAGCCACGTAAGTGGTGCTTTATCAATGTTTTCTCATGCCCTACATGACCGATCGATCCACCCCTGTAAATATGTGCACCAATGTTGGCACTTTCAGAATTCTCTAGTCGAGCCATCACTAACAGTTTACATAGATCCATGGGAATTGAACACATGCTCTTATGTAGGCCATATAAGCAATACAAACCGGCCTCATATATCTGCCTATACTGTAAATGACCAAATAGTAACCGGGACTCCAGAATAGCAATTCAACAGTCGCACGCGGTTACCGGTGGATGGGGCCGGGGCTCAAAAAGCAGCTGGGGTTCAAATAGTAGCCTGGGGTTGGTAATTTATGATAAAAAAAATGAGTGCAAGGGTTTTATTTACGTAAAGTATATCTCTTTAGTTTAATTCTTGTAACATTTCTTATAAAATGATGACTGTATTTTACTGATCTAAATGTGATATAAGTATAGCAATCAATCCTTGGGTATATGACCTCAAGTTCCCAGAGCTGAAGTTCACCACTGCTGTGCCCTGTCAGCAACTGTTCCTTGCAATCCCCAAGTTTGATAAATGTCAAACTAGTGATTTCTCCTTTAGTACTTCTTAAGGTAAATACTGGTGAAGGTAACAGCCCAGCCATTATTAGTTAAATTATATTAAAACAGAGATTATTTAATAATCTCTGAATCTAAAATTTTCCCAGTTATGCTTCCGTGCATGACTCTGGATCCTCCTTGCTCTGGATGTTTTCCCAAGTGCATTATGGGAAGGGTGGGAAAGTTCGAGTGAAGCAAACGTAACATCAACGACATGAAAAGAAATGTGCAACGGATTTATTTGATAAATATTACAATAAACGGGACGCTATGACTGTAAAATAAGTCAGTAACCGCTCAATTGCCTATAATATGGAGTCAGCAAGTGCTAACTTGGTCGAGGGTGCTAGTGTTTCAAATAAACGCACGCTGAAAAAGTCAAGACGTTCTTCTTTAAGCAGCATAAATGTATACAAAAGTTATTGGACACTCAGGTAAGCATAATCTTGTACATTTACCTATAGATTATGGTGGCACTTTGCACGAGTTTTTAACCGTAGTGGTATTCTAAAAACAAAAGCTAGCTGTCTTGACTTTAATTACTATCATAACCTTACCGCTGAGCCTGCTACACCTGTAGGCCTACCTGTACCTCACGAACTATACTATGATAAAATTGTTCAGGTGAGACAGAGTGTATAGCCAGGTACGGCATGTGACCGTATGCCCAAGGAGTTGTTCCAGTAAATATCAAAATCATAGGTCGATCTTTTACAATAAGATCGATTTTATGGTTGGACCAGTTTCTTTATGCATGGGTCATGTATAACAAAAATCCGTAGGAAGGAGAAAAAAAAGTGATTCAGCCATGTGAAACAGCGTTTTTATATATGTTTATATGTCTGACTGTTATATGCTATATGTTATTTAACAACATTTCTCAGTCTTTTACAATCATTACAGTAATTTTACTCAAAAATTAATTTGTGTTAATAGTTTAATGCCATTGACTAATTTGTGTTTCAGAGAAAAGAAAGCTATACTGGCAGGTTTAAAACAATTCGGTGGTGCTGATCAGGATAAATTGGCAGAACTTGTTAAGACGAAAACTTCCGCCGAAGTTAAAGCGTTCATAAGTAGTAGACAACGGAGAATTACCGTTAACTCGACATATGTCAGAGCTCCAATTGAAATGTGGATCGATAAAGCTCAGAAAAACTTATCTCAAAAATGTGATTTTTCTGTTGGCTTAGCAGAGGTAATTTTCTAAGGTTAATTGATCCTTAAAAAAAAAGTGCATCTTGTAATTACATTGAGCTTCCAAAGCCTGGAAATCCTGCTAAGGAGCACTGCATGCTCCAAATAAACATGTTTTAATCTGATTTTTGTTTGGGGAGGGGGGATATGGAGAGGTGAGAAGTAAAAGGGTGTGTGTGCTTGCACTTTTTTCAATTACATGACCCGGCTCCTCGTTGCATATTGCCAATACTGGACGACCCCAATCGTTCCCCCTCCCCAACCACTTTTCTGCCCTGATCGCCCTCCCCGACCCCCTCACAAACCATCTGACCTTCCTGGGACCACTACTGATTCATTTTACATTTAAAAACCTATCTGTAAATTGCAGGTCTTATCAGATTGTTCCCAACGTGGATACAGTGAAATTTATAATTTCTTGATACATCTTGTTAAATGTGAACCCCCACCAGAATTGAGTAAATCTTCAGCATCTATACTGCATGCACTTTTACACGATTTGGCCACACTTGTCAGAAGCCTCGACTTGGATGAATTGAAAAAGTGTGTTGAAGAATGTAATTATCATTTTATTCAAGCTTTTCATCATAATCATTAGCATTTAAAAATAACTGCTTAAAATATTTACACTAGTTCTTTAATGATTTTCAAGGGGAGGATTCTGTTGCAACTACAAGTGCAGATAATGGTGAATTAAAAGGTGATGATATATTCAACTTATACGATCAGTTTGCCACAATGGACCGAGAAAGTGTGGCCAGCTTTAATCCTTTAAAGATACCATCAACTATCCTACGGAATATTTTTCTAGAAGCGAGGGGAAATATGCTAGATATGCTCGAAATGATGAAAAAAAAGTAAAAGGTTCCATTGTATTTTTTTTTCAAAATAGGCATCTTTAGTCTGTACGAATGACCTTTAAAGTTTTTGAAAGAGCTACATTTGCTTCTGAAAATGATGGATCTAAGTGCAATGTCTGTTGTAAGTCAGCAGCAGCCAGTTGAAAATCTCCTGCATGTATAAAAAGATGCGTGTTATAGATGTCATTTTAGTATTTGTAATATAGGCATCAATTTTCTACTAAAACCATTACCCATTCTATAAAATACTGTTGCCCTATTGTAATATGCAATAGCTAAGTTTGGTTGATAGTAAATAGATCGATTATAATCTTCAATTGCAGCATCAAAACACACTAGCTTGTATTTGGCATGCCCTCGATTGTTGTATGCTAAAGCAAGCTGCTCAGACCTAGAACTATTATAATTGTACAAAATTAAATTTTTATTTAAAACAGAAACATGGTGGTAAAAACTTGTATATAGCAGACGACATTTACAAAAAGTATTTTTTGAGTGATTTTTGTAATACCTGGTTTCAGATACGACTCCTCCCTTCTCTAATTCATCTATCAATTTTGTATACTTTGTTTCTGCGTTTTTATAATTCCCATTTTTTTTTGAATGTTCAGCTTCTTGCCAAATGGTTCTAAGCATTTCTGTGAAAGCTGCTTTAATCTATCTCCGTATCTCCTTTTCCTTTTTGCAAGTTTTACCACAAAAGACAGCTGATTGCAGAGGGCTTGCTTTCAGCAATGTTTGATGTTGTGTGGAGCTTATTTCGCTCATTTCTTTGTAAATTTTTTGATGTCTTCTCTTGGAATAAACAAGATACAATAATGAATTCCTTGAGGATCAATATTAGAGTAGGAACTGATATGTTTGTGCCATTGGAAGTTGACCCCAAATGGACTATTGGTGAAGTGAAACAGAAGTTAGCTCCTAAAGTCAATTGTACACCTCAGGAAATTCGAGTCATTTTTGCTGGTCAAGAGTTAGACAACTCAATTGTAGTAGAAGTAAGTGCATGCAGGACTACTATTTGAATCTATTAATAATCGACATATTCTCAAATGAAACTTGTTAATGTATATTTCAGGATTGTGATATAGGACAACAAAGTATTATACATGTATTTAAAGGAGTCAGGAAAGGAGCTGAATCTGATTCCAAGAAGTCACTTATCTCAAATGTGCTTAGACAAAAGTTAACCTTAACCGATGGAGATTTAAGAATGGCAACTTGTTCGGAAGGTACAGTATATATACTATATAGTCTGCATTTTGTTTATATGCATACTATAAGTGAAAATGTTTGATTTCAAAGAGTGTCGAACAAGTGTAGAAATTGCTTATTTTGTAGTTTTTTAATTGTTGCTCATATATCCCAGTTTTTTTTATTAGAAATGAAGAGGGTTCACTTCTTTGTATATTGTACGTCACCTTGTAAAAATGTATGCCACGGAAAGTTAAGAGTGCGATGTGCAAAGTGCAAATTAGGAACCTTAACTGTGAATCAAGTATGCATATTAGTCAAACAAGTTGAAAATACAAGATCAAACTTGAGTGATCGAATAACGAGGTAATATTTTCAGGATCCGTGTTGTTGGGACGATGTCCTTCTTCCTGAAAGAATTCAAGGTGTTTGTCATTCAGAGGGCTGTGAGGGGAATTTAGCTGTGAGTAGCTTAATTGGAACAGGGTTTTTTTAAAAGCATTATTTTACTCATATTAGTCTATGGCTTGCTTCAATCTCACTTTATTGTAATATTGCTTTTGACAGGAATTTTTTTTCAAATGTGCCAATCATTCATCAAGTAATGATGATACTTGTGTAGCATTATATTTAATACGTCCGAATCTCGGTGAATATCCGTGTTTAGCATGTCTGGATATAAGGTGACGAGTTATATGCATTTGTTTTGCAGTTTTAAAAGGCAAATTTGCATGTTTAATGGTGCTTATTACTTTTTCTGCAGTAATCCTATAATTGTTTTTCCGTGTGAGGAAAATCATACCATGTGCCTCGGTTGCTTCCAAGCCTATTGTATTAGTCGGTTAAATGAAAGGCGGTTTATACAAGACTTAAAAATAGGATACACACTTCCATGTCCAAGTAAGCGTCCAGTCTTTGAATTATATTAAAAACCTAATATTAAATTACTGCTGTTATGGCACTCAAGAATGAAATTTATTCTGCAGTAAATTTTCCTGAAATACTATTTTAGTGCAGATTTCCAGAATCCAAAAGTAAATCTGCAGAATATAATTGCAATCTGAAGTGCATAAACTGGGAAGGGTGTGAGCTAAATCAAATTACAAAACATTTTTCTTTTGCATTTAGTTGGATGTGATATTTCCCTCATTCAAGAAACTCATCACTTCAGGCTTTTAGGGGACGAACAGTACGACAGATATCAGAAGTTTGCCACGGAAGAATGCGTGCTACAAGCGGGAGGTGTATTATGCCCTCAACCAGGTTGTGGAGCAGGTATTTTGCCCGATGAAGACTGTCGCAGAATTGTTTGCATTCAACAAGGAGGACAAGGATGTGGAGTAAGATCATTTGAATAAGTTTCCATTTCTGATATGCTAGCTAAAGTATTTTTACATTCTTTGTTGTTTTTGCAGTTTGTATTTTGTAAAAATTGCTTACAAGGCTATCACATAGGTGAATGTATAGAGGAAGATTTATCAAAAAATAACATGGTAATACATATTCTATACCCCTCACCCACAGTAACATTCATTAATTTTTTGTTATTTTATTTATTTTAAATGGTTTCATTGTTGTAAAATATTTAAAGGATCTAGCTGCTGGAGGTGCTTTTTGTAGTGAGAAAGCTCGATGGGATGAAGCAAGTAAAGTTACGATTAAAGTAATAACAAAGCCTTGTCCAAAATGCCGAACGCCGACCGAACGAGATGGTCAGTGTTCTCATCCCTTATATGCGCATTTCATAAGGATGCCGAGTAATCTTATACGTTGATTGGTTTGTTACAGGTGGTTGTATGCACATGGTTTGTAGCCGTCCACAATGTGGATTCCATTGGTGTTGGCTCTGCCAGGAAGAATGGACCAGGGATTGCATGGGGAACCACTGGTTTGGCTAACTTCTTTCAAGTGAGATTAATTATTTTCTTATTCAAGAATAGTTGAATTATGTAGTTTTTATTTGAAATAATTCATTGTTTTTAACGAGTGATAGCTGTAAATAATTTTATAAACTTCATAGATCTTGTTACAAAAATTGTTGTAAATTTAATTTTTAAAGAAAAATTACACGTGCCATGATGGGTAATACAAGATTGCAATAATAAATTCAAAAACTAGTTTAATAAATGAATTGATTATTCAATAATTTTGTCAAAATTGATTACTTTACTAAAGTTAAGAAATATAATTGTCAGGGCCAATAAATGGTTTGGAATTTGCTTTTCTTTGATGGTGAAACACCATCTGCTGACTTAGATTCACTAAATGCCTAAGAAAGGTAGAAAATATTCTTTATTAGAAAAGAAAAGAGTTAGATTTATTAAGGTTATAAAAAGTTGTTCAGTTCTTACTGTGTCATGTTTGCTGGAATTACTCCTTATGTCTGAATTATGCTCTTTGCCCAATTCTTTTTCCGCATTAGTAAATTTTCGATTACTGTCTGTATCAGATGACTTGGTTGAACATTTACTTAATTTTACAAATTTATTTTCCCCATTTTTTTTTGAAGGAGGAGGCTTCAAACGATCACCAGCATTGGTTTGATTGCAAGGCCTTTTTTGCTGTCTGAAATATATTTCCAAGTACTTATTGCAGTTTACCAAAGTGCTGAAGAACCACTTTGTCTAACAAATGCATGAAAGTGAGGGTTAAAAATCACCTATCATCTTTGTTACTTGTAGATGCATCAATTGGCCTTTTCATCCCTTCTTTGGAATTACGAATTTTGGATAAGCGTCTTTCCCGCCTGCCGCTGCCATAAATACGTTGTGGTAGAGGCACAACATATTTATAAAATAATTCTACCAATTTGTACTTGTCCAAACAATCCAGGCTATCTTTTAAAATGTGTCTCTGTAAATCAAACAAGGTTATCTTTGCAGGTCATTTAGCTTTACAGAAAACATTCTGGAAGTTTCTAGCCTTCCAGGATTATACACAAATATTTGCAGAGCCTGCGGATATATAGTTAATGTACCCAAGTAAACTTATATTATGAGATAGAGAATTATTTAACCTGCAAAAGCACTTATGGCACTTTAGCCATCAAGGCTCAACAAGCACCATGACAAAATAATGCATTTTTTTATTTTCATACATCCGCTCATTAATTATTATCAGGTTTGGAACATATTATTCTACCTCATTTAGAATTTTAATTAGTAATTCTGTAGATAAAATTTCTGGATGCAGGTAATCCGCTTTTCCTACTGCAGCAACTTCTTTTATAACAACAGACATTTTTAGCAGACGAATTTTGCGGCGCTTCCATCTTCGTTTTACCGCCCTTGCTGGTGTCTCCATTTTTTCGTGTTAAAAGATTTTTCGCGTAACGTTTCATCCGAGGTTTAATGTATTAATTGTCTGTTTTATTGTTTGTGCCAAATCTGAATGGATCGCTTGAGTAAAATTGAGTTTTCGGCTTCCATCTAGTAAAGTTGGTAAGATGCATTTTCTTGTTATTTATTTCTAAAGTACTCGTTTGCATATCAAGTACGTGGTGTGGTACGCTACTTATTTCAATGCATGTTGTTTGTGTCGAAGATAAAAAGCCATGTGCTTGGGTAAATAAATAATACATAATTTTATAGTATATTTGCTTTTGACACAAACATTCTTCGATTTATAAAAACAAAGGAATGGGTGGAACGGTTCGCCATTTTAATTATCTTTGTGCGGTATTGTGGATTTGTTCCTTGGGAATTGGGATTTCCAGTGTTTGCAATGGCCCCCTTATTTTAGCCTGTAGCAATTTTAAGGTCAGCTTCCTACTTTATTGCGATGACAAGCATTATAGGGCTAGGGCTTACAGGCTATACGGCTATACAGCTTACAGGCTGGTATTGGACTATATTCTGGCCACAAAAATAATTTTCAATTGCACTAGGTTAATAAAAATTAGATGAACATGTTGAATCGATCTTAATGGACCTTAGACCAAGCTTGATTCTTGGCTAAATGTAAGACCAGAGATCAGTCATGGAATAATGTATAGGATATAGGCCTATCCTAATGTATTTAATAGGCCTACTCACGGTGTAGTATATTTAGGTGAAGGAACTGTCGTCTGCTTCAATGCTTTTTCGCCCATATCAACTGGCAATCGAAT
>JAQIXP010001079.1:0-20302 GCA_034700285.1 Proteroiulus fuscus
TAAATTTTGGGGGAAATTTCACGTCTATGTAAAATAGCATGGGAAAACGGAACGGTCAACTTTGAAAATCGATAACTACGTTCAGAATGCATTTGACGTCATAATCATGCATCAGTTTTTAGTAAATTTTATAATCTTTTAAAAAATCAAACCACATCGTTGAACTATTACCCGTTCTTGAGTTAGAACAGTTTGAAGAAAACGAATTTAACATTGAAATCCCCATAGGCCCATGCTGTGTGGACAGCCCCCTTAATGTAGGCCTAAATATTTTTGTGCAGAAAAGATTTTCTGTAGAATTTTTTTTTAGAAGAAGGGTGGGCATCATTACTTTCGAGAGACTTGTTTGTTTGAAAATATTACCACTAAAAATTAAACCTAACATGCTGTAAGAAAGCCAAAATTTCGTAGCCATTTTGATATGTTAAAACTATTATTCACTCGATTTTTATAGAATATCGATTATTTTTATCTCATTGATGGCTCCTTATACAAGAGAACCCTTTTGTGTGTTTTTTTTTTCGAGAGAGGAAATATCCAGTTTTCTTATTGTATGTCTATAACAACTTGGCATGGACTTTTCAAGCCACAAAGTATTCTGAATTTCTCAATTTTCTTCCTTATTTTTACCACATTAATGCTTTGTATAGATAATGTGGCATTACAAATCCGTTATTTGGTGAATCCTGCATTTATAATTGATCAATGGGCTTTTTTCATGGCCCTGGACCAAAACACTTATCAGTAAAAAATTCATCCAGCAAATTTCAGAAATACAAAGTTATAACTGACCACTCCTTTCTGTTTCTCTCTCTCTACTGTACACACAATGAAAGATAATATTTCAGCACTTTTCCTTGTACCCTGTATTTGCTGATCGACATGATCAAATTGTGGCCTATTGAGGGTTTATGAGCCCATAAATGCAATCTACCATATGTTCCACAAAGCATAGATTTTTATGATCTATTGATGGCTTATTTTCTTTTCTTGACTTCTATACTTGACCAGTGTAGGCTTTGACCAGTTTGCCTCTATGAATATCTTTGCAGAGGATTTGTCGCATGCTCAGATGATGTTTTATTTCAATTTTTATATCATACTCAAGTTTGTTGCCATGGCAGTCGCCTTGATTAAATCTCCAATATACTGGTTTTTTATCCTGCCATCATGTAAAATACACAACAAATATATAAAATACTTTCTTCACTGAAGTCAAGCCATAATTTTAAATTTACGATATTGCTATTGAAATAAGATAGGCCAAATCTTCATGAAGGGATGTCTGGTAACATTGTTCAACCAATTAATTTGTATATTCTTAATTAATGCATTCTTGTCAATTGCCAAATGGGTATTACTATCCTAATGTGATTACGGATTTAATTGTATATGTACGTGCATTTAGTATAATTATTGATGCTAAGTTAATTTTAGCACTAGTGCATTTTTCATTCACCGTTTTAATTTTATGGAAGTCTGCTTATCAGGTAATTAGAGTAATGAAAAATGACTTTGACAAGCACTTGCTTGCAATTTTGAAAATATTCTAAAGCATTCTCTTCACACTTTCAGAAATTTTCCCTTATATATATTTGTCCTGTATTTTAGTAAATTTTTAATGCATCACCTTATTTATTTTGGGGTTTTGAAAGAACTCACCTAATATGATAACGGGAGGAAAAGCTATAGGCCTACATTGAAAATTATTATAATTATATACCATAAATGTAATAGTTTTCCAATTTTTAAATTTCTTTTTAATAAATGTAGGCTTATAAATAATTCTGTTAAAGGGAAAGTCCCACCTTGTACAAGTTATATTGAAATTGTACACACTTACTAAATATGAAAGGCAGTGACAACAATTATTGCAGCAGAATTTCAATATTGAAGAAATCACGACGTTTGCTAAATACATTAAACGCCATTTTTTCATAAATTGGTGACACTTACTAGGACATGCATGTCTACGTGTTTCATAAGAGCTGATACTTTTAATCCAGCAGAGGGCGTTACATACAGTCAGTAAAATGGCTCTTATTTGGGCTTTGCATTTTTAACCAAATCCATGTATTTGGGACATTTTATTTAATGATTGGTAGGATCAAAACCACATTGCAATTTCCAAAATATCGTTTTTTTTTTTTTTTTGATAATATATGTATACTGCTAAAATTTCCTTTATTTTTCTATATTTTTTGAAAAATTTCTGAAATACCCTGCTGTTTTTTTCACCAGCATGTTGCAATGGTGGTTCCACCCTTAATGGTTATTTTATGTGTTGTTTTGGAACCTGGTACCATATTACCAGCATCTAGGTTGAATTCAATACTCACACTTTACTGTATGGTGGTTTCTACACAGAAGCATTTACATACAGCATTAGGGCATTGGTGTATTTTGGGAATAATATTTAACATTTTTATTCAACAGACATTTGAGTATGGGAATGTACTTTAACCCTGATTCTTAATGGAAATCAGGGAAATGACAATGGCATTAGGTTACAAGGTTATGCCTGTGTGTGTGGTTTTTTTTTAAATATCAATTACTGTGGATTCGTGTGGAGGTCTAGACGAGTTTGCCATGCTAAATCCACATGGAGCACTTCAATGTTAAAAGTATTTGCATGCATTTACAAAGTTGTATAGATTACATATGAAAATTGTGATATCCAAGCTTCAGGACTATTGTACATTTGAAATAATCTAAGGGATCTCTATGGACATTTTAATTTGAACGAAGTTGAGCGTAAAGAGAATGTAATCAATATTTACCAGAAGTGGGATTCTCACAGGTGCCATTTATTCAAATTGCAGTTTAATGCAAATGTTTCCCTATTGAATATGTAGGAACAGCTTGCATACACTTAAGGAATTGGAAAGTAATTTTTTTAAGAAAAAAAAAAGGATTTAATACATCTAAAAGTTACCGGTATTTGAATTGGTGAAGTCATATCCTGTATGACGAAAACGTGAATGCAAGGAAATTAATTGTTCTGCAATACCTGTATAGTTCTACAAATTAAATCTATGATAATAACTAACCAAATCGTTAGTTAATTATCGAAAAGATTTTAAAGGGAAGGTCCCTCTTTGTAACAAGGGATGTTTCAGTTCCTCACACTTCAGATATGACTGGCTGTGACAATAATAAGTGCAGTAAAGTTTCCATATTAAAGAAATTAAGGTGTTTGCCAAATATATGTTAGGCGCCATTTTTCCATAGATTACAGCCAACAAGGACATTTGGTGGTGCCCTCTAGGACATGCGTGTCTACGTGCTTCATGAGAGCTGAAGTCTTATATCCAGTAGAGGGCACTACACACAATCAGTAGAATGGTGCCTATTTGGGTTTTCTATTTTTATCCAAATCCATGTATTCAAGACATTTTATTTAGTGATTGGTGCACCCACTTTCTTTCAAAGTGGGACTTTCCCGTTACTGTTTCTAGTGTTTTTAAAAACTATATTTCATTCCTTCGTTTTTTGTAAAAATATTTTTTAATTCAGAAATTTATCTTCGTAATATTTACCTGCTTGTAAGTCATGTTTTTGTTTTCAAAACACACTGACCAGTTTAATTCAGAACTTTGCAGAAATAAGTGCGCAAAATATTCTACTACAGATTTGCCGAATTCTGCACATACTGTTTTCAGTGAGTGATTGACAGTCTTTATTGACTGTCCATCATTGGCTATTTTGGCCATTTTTGTAAAGCAAGTTTAGGACTCTCCAATAGGCTTAGTTAGCCAACTTTACTAATGAAATGAGAAGAAATGTGCAGGGTGATTTATCACTTAAGGGCCTTGAAAAAGAGTGTTTGACAGATGGTCTCTATCCGCTTTGGAACTCTTCTACAGAGATTAAAACATTGCAAGTTGGCGAGTGTTAAAAGAAATAGAAAAAAATTGAGACAAAATCAGGAATTCCATCATTCGTGATCAATTACTGGTGAAATTCATCTCATTGGATTAGCCTCCTTTCCAGGTTGTCACTCAGTTGAAAATAAGTATACACACTGTCCAACATGATGGATTTGATGGAAGCTCCCTGCTGTGAGGCTACCACTTACATAGGTATTATCTGATGGGCTGGTCAGTTTTGAGTGATGGAGTATGGTTTGAACTTCATTCACCTTAAGCCACTCCACTTGCTTGTGGTCATCATGATCAATTTTTTTTAAGTGTAAAGCTGGTCATTTTCCTATAATAAGTTTGAGGAAATTACTACTGCAAGTTGCTTATTGAGGGATCAAACTGAGCACTCCATCAATAGATTGACCTGTCAATATCGATGTTAGACTGATATCAGAAATCATATTTAAAGCTATGATATTCCCCTTGTTTCCTCCGCCCCTTATGTTCTTAACCCTCCCTTTCCATGAGTGTGGCAATTTGAAAAGGATTTGCTATATCAGCATTTGAATGAATTTTTCTGAATTAAAGGGGCAGTTTTACTTTAGGAAATATTATTTTTAAAAGAAATGGAAATTAAGAGTGGATTTGAAAACAAACAATGTTAATGTAAAAATGCTTAGCAATATGAGAAATAAAATGTTTAAGATCTTTACTTCAGTAACACTCCTAAAAGATTGAAAGTATCCATTATTATAAGGAATCGCCAAAAGTGCTAACTGGTGAGAATAATGTTAACTATTGTGCAACCCATTTCTTTCAAAGTGGTACTTTCCCTTTAACATCAGTGATTTCTCATTCATGCTTAGTGAAATTGCAATATGCCTATATATGTTTGCTAATGCAATTTTGTTATTCTCTTTCTTTTACAAATAACACACCCGAATGGGATACTTCCCCTTAAAGTTTATATGAGAATGGTGCCACCCCAGTGCATTTGAGATAAATTAAATTCAAAAAATGGTACTCATTGTCTATGATAAAAACTTGCAAATAAATGAGGAAAACATTGCTTGAAATTTTCGATAAAATATAAACATTTAAGCTTCATAGCAAGCTGCCCAAATAAGAGTCTTCGCTCCAATGGGCTATTTTCTATCATACAGTTCAGTCTTAAAGTGAACAGTGTGCAAATTGCCTTTTAATGCTTTGTTGATAGTTGATCTAAGTAAGCATTTTCCTTGCATTGAATTTTTTTCCTATGGATTTGCAGTAAAGTTTAACTATTAATCCAGTCACTATTTTTAGACTGCATTTCTTATATTGTTTGAAGAACACTTTATTAGCATAATTTGTACAAATATTAATATTTCTTTGCTTTAGGAAAGATATATTTATTTCTAGCTTATCTGTATTTACAAAAACTGAAAACTTTTGCATTCGTCTTTTTAGTATTCATTAGAGGATTGGAAAGGTTTTTATTTCCAATGAGAAAAATTGTCATTCTGTTGTGAAAACCCTTATGGCTTTTGTTATAGTAATAAGTCTACAGTTTGAATTTGTTAACAAATTAATTGCAATTCCTGTATTTTTTATATCTATAATGTTCATTGTTGGCATAGCTGTTCATTACATTCATAGTTATGCATTCATACATCTCTGAGGATTTATTTTATTTTTCGACAGTACATAATTACTTTACTATATCTATATACTTTGAACATAGTTTGCTAGCTAACTTAGTATTTGCATTAAATATACACATTTATGATTATAATTAACAATTTTTTTTTATGCCAATAAGCTTAAGAGTTATTTTTTTTAGTTTTTGTAACATTTATGAAACCTGTTTTCAGTTGATAGTGGCTATTCCTGCTTTCATTAAGAAATTCATTCTAAAATACTTATAGGTAAAGAGTCTAAAGACATCGTCTTTTCCTGGACATTAGTATATTACATTTACTTGATATTTTTTAAAGTGTATATAATCCATTAGTGGAATTATTTTATAAACCAATTTCGTCATATATGAGCTTATCAATCATTTTAGTAATTTTTATTATATTCCATGGGATAAAATAATATCTTGTTGACAGTTTGTAAGATATTTTTAATAACCTTTGAGTTTTCTTATGTGGTTTTTTTCATCTATGAGCATCTTTTCTTCTTCTGGAAACAGGACTTTGCTATTAGTTTGTGTATAGCTTGTTTATCATTTCTCAATGTTTACTTTTAAAATCTTTTGGGATTTAACTTGTTTCATCAAAATTTAAAATTTTTGCTTTTTTGTTGGGAAATATTCTTTAATATTGGTATTATACAGAATATTACATTACAAAACTATGACGTTGCATTATTTCACTGCAATTCTGGAAAAAAAAATGGCAGAAAAGCACGAAAACGGTTAAAAATAATGTAAAAACTCTAATAAATTTATTGACAAATTTCAATTTTATGGGAAAATCTCACATTAAACAAGTTACTTTTAAAAATAACACAAAATGAATTAATGAATTTGCCATTGAGTAAATATATTTTTAAAGAGGAAATATTTGGTGGAAAATATTTTTCACAGCAAGTATCCATTTTTTTTACAAAAGTGGTGACAGCTGCTATAGTTAAGTTGAATTGGACTACTACCTTACGATTTTGTGGAAAAGTGAAACCATGGACAAAATGGCGCTATATCCATGTATTTTTTTTAAAAAAATGATTTCTGAACTACGGTAAGTCTGATGAAATTATTAACTTCAAAGTTATTCTCAACTATTGTGTATCTTTATTTTAAAAATAACTTGTAACAAAGCGAAACTTTCCCGATAAACATTTTGCCAGCTTATAAAATTTGAAAGCATGTCAAAATTTATAAAATAAAATGCAAATGTTACATTATAAAAGTAGACGTGAGGGGGAGGGTAGCATTTTGTTACTGTATTTTTTTACATGATGTGTGAAGGAATAGTTTAAATTCCAAAATAAAAGCAAAATTGCTTAATATGTGAACGCTCCCCAAGAACAAAGCCTGATTGACAAATGTGCATTCCGTTTTCGACTTTTGTATATCTATTTCTGTATACCTGGAATATCCTCGTATCAAGAATATATTTATGGAGATTATAAGTGACAGTCATAATATGTAACTTTCAAATGTGATTTGTTGTTCCTACTCATTTTGGCATTTTTCTAGAGATAAAAGTATGTATTGTGTCTATTGAGAAATGTCAACTGTAACCTTCACACAGCTTCCTTCAGAAATGCAGTAGGCCTAGGCCTATTCTGCCTTATGTCATAGTCAAGTTGCATGAAAATGCTCCAAAAAGACACTACAGTGAAAGGAAAAACATAAAGAGCATTGTAAGAATATGCATTATGTTGAATATATTGAAGTTACACAAGTACACACTATAGCTACATGTTATATTACATGTGTCTAGTTTTTGAATGGAAAAAATGTCATTTCCTTATAAATATATTGATTGAAGACCTGATATATTTGGGGTGGCATTCCCTGGGGAGATGCGAATTGTAAAGCAAACAATGAAAAAACCTTATGCAAATGAACAATTTAAATCTTTAAACTGTATGAGTATGCATGCACAGGCAAGTGCATGTCAAATTTTCATATAAGAAAATTAACCCCATCAGTACAAAATTGGCTGGATAAATATGAATGCATGGTTCTTCTGTGAATTTTATAGCAATGTGAAGTTTTTCAATTTCGATGGAGTTAATTCATTTACATAAAATCTATTTAAAATACTGCCTGTATACCTTGATGTGCTAAATAACGTATACATTTTTCTACACTCTCATCGAAAAGCAAAGCTTTTTAAGACCTATATATCCTTAAGATTGCATGCAGACTGAATCGTTTAAAATACACGTTATGGAATGTATTTTTAATGTAAATTAGCATGATTTGTAAATGTATTTCTTTATGTAAATGGAATGCATTGCAAACTGTATTGTCAAATAATTTGACAATACAGTTGAATTTGAATACAATGAATTTGAAATTCATTTATGGCTTGTAGTAACAAAGAAGCATTACCAAACATATTTATAAAGTATTTATCCAATGAATTTTGATGCACTCAACAGTTACAAGCTAAAGGTTTTTTGGAATCATTTTTAAAAGCATTTTAAAATAGATTTTCCGATATGAATAGTTATTTCTGAAAATATATGAGCATAAAAATTTATAAGGAATAATATAATTCATTAATTTCTTGAATTTCTAATGCATTCCAAAATGCATTAGTTTTGTATTACATTTTGACGTGGGCAGAAAATTCATTTCAGAATAATTAAAGTAAATTTTTGCTAAAAGTTTTCAGCAGAAATTGAATTCCAAAACTATGTGAAACATGACGAATTTCTGCAAAAAAATATTATGTTTTGCAAAAATGTTGGTTGCTTACAAGTTCCAGTAAAAACATACTCTGCTTCAGCAAAAATTGTGATTAAGCTTAGTTTTCCCTCGAAATTTAATGTAAACTTTTTGTCAAAATGTCAACTGAAGAAGCTTTTTAATATGCCAATGCAATATATTTTTCTGCCAAAATTTGTCATTTAATTCAGAAAAATATTTATACATACAAATTTCCATAAAGGTTTACTGCGATATTTTTCTGCAATATTTTAATGGAAATTTAACGTATAAGCCCAATGTTAATCTTAATGTTCATGTTAGTGGTATAGTGATAAATGGTAATGGTAATGTAAATTATTATAACGTAATATTATAATGTAAATTTTCCTGCAGAATTTTACAATCTAAAATGCAATTTCTGCAGATACTTTTTCATAAGCTTTCTTTAAATGAAATATGTTAGAAAAATTAGGAATATGAAATTTAAACGAGAATAAAATTATAAATGAATAATTTTGGTGGCATAATACCACTCCTCCCTTTATAGTTTGACACTATACGTGTGCGATCAGCACCATCAGGTGGTTTAACTTGCAAACATTTTCTGTTGGCATCCTATCTTTTATATATATGTGTGGTTTCTCTGCGTGATACCTTATGCATGATTCTCTACAGTCTTATTTGGACTCTAGCTCATTTTGCTTTTGCAAATGTTTCTGTTTATTTGATGATAGATTAAACTGACAATGCATTTCAATTTCCTCCTAAAATGAATATTAGGAATCTGTCATACTCAGATTGTACATTTATTTTCCTCTAGATACAATGCTCTTTAAATAAAAAGCTGGCAAACAGGGACAATCCCTATTGGTTGCATTTGTTAGGCAGTTTCTTCTCTGACTTAGTTGGAATTTTCTATTATTATTTGGCATATATAAACCTATCTTTCTTTATGTAGTTTGAAAAATTGATTTTTGTTAATGTTTTATGTATGACTGCTTATGAATATATAGAAATTGGATTCTGTCGAAATACCTTGAAAAAATTATACTTGATAAGAATCTGTGTGTAAAAAATACTTAATACATATTTTTATAGCAGTGAGCAGATTGGGAATTAAGAATGATTATTTAGCTGATTGGAAACTTAATGAAACTATATTCTGACTATTCTTCCTAATAAAAAAGAAAATTTCCCCTGCTTTTCAATTGGTAATTTTTATATGCATATATATAATAATATTCTGAACACTTTCTGAGAGTTGCACAATAATATTGATCATAAAGTCAGGTAAATTCAATTCAGTATAATCAATTTCTGAATTTTGCTCTAATTTTGTATTTAATTTTCTGTAATTTTGTAAGATTGGACACTTGACTCATAAGTTCATAATAGTTCAGTTTCACTGCATATAATCGACATGCTAAATGTGCTGTAAAATGTCAGAAATTTTTTTAACTTAATCAGTTAAAGTCAGGGAAGATTGTTTTTTTTGCCATAAAAGTCAGGGAAACCCAGTTATATAATTCTACATGAACCCTGTATAAAGCCTTAAACCTACAAAGTAAAGCAACAAGAAAATAGTCAGCAAATGTCACACTTTGTCTGTTTTTGAATAAAATTAGGCTATAAGAATTCTGTAAGCATATATTAATAACTAACATTTAAAGGGCAAGATCACCTTTAAAAAAAATTTATCCAAAGGACAATCTATTGAGAAAAAAATGCATTTTCCAAAATTTCACAACCATTCTGCACTATAGCTTAATAAAAAATTAAATAATTAAATACACAAAATGGAGTTTGCTTTGGATCTGTCAATGACGTCATGATGCAGCGTTTTAACTCCCCCTTTAACTTTCTGAAAAAATTGATTTTGTTTTTAAACAAATTTTGGAAATTTATCTAAAATTTTGACAATTTATCTGAGATTTTATAATTTATATTTTATTTTTTTTATTTTTACCCAACCGACTATAACTTTTAGGAATTTTGTCTGCAAATTTGGACATTTTTCTCTGCAAATTTGGACATTTTGGTCTGCAAATTTGGACAATTAATTGTCTTTAAATTCTGACATTGTTTCTGAAACTTTGACATAACATTTGCCATGGGATGTAAATACCATTCGCTATGCCCCTGAATGTGTAATTTTCTTATTAACTATTCATGAATCTATATCAAAAAATGTAGTCAGGAAAAAAGTTAAGTCAGACAATGTTGGTCTTCATAATCTAAATTATCTAATGGAAACCCTGAAAAAAGAACTGCAATATTATTTTTGCAGTTGCTTTTCATTATATACCAGTTATATCAAGTCAAGAAATCCCTGACCTTTCAGTTTTAATCAAAATAATGTCAACTGTAAATCTGGATTATGGTTTTGGTAGATGAGTACACTGGATCAATAGCCATTTACAATTTGTCATAATTTTCTGCAATATGTTTTGTTTGTCCTTATGGAGCCATTATTGAGATGTTGTCACCTATAACCACATTCCGAGTAAAGCACTATTTTCAAACCACGTCATTGTTATGGAGTCATTTTCATCAAACCCATTTATCGTGGACCCTATTTTTGTCCGTGGGGACAGATTTTCAACCTTGCATTTATATTTATATTATACATCATGCTGGATTTTCATGCATCTAATGCAATATATGTCTGCTTTCATGCTCTCGTATATTTCAGCAAACGTGAATTCTGCTTACATTTGCAATTGGGCCAAGTTTTTTATTTTAGCGGAATGGCTTTCTGCTTATTACGAACTTTTTGATCAAAAGCTTGGTTCCATATTATGTTTTGGGAATATTTTTTTCTGTTCTTTAAATGTTAGTAATCTTATTCATGCATAGGTAATGTAACATGGAGAGAAATCAAGTGTGTTTCTCATATGTTTCTTTGAAGTTTTATTTTTTTAATACTTTAAAAGCAAAGTAATGGTTTATGCATACTTTGTGTAGTCTTGTGTATAATATGTAAAAATATTACTAATAACTTCAAATAGTTTGAGGAGCATGCTATGAAACTTCATGGGTTTGACCCTTGTTTACAAAATGTCAATGATAACATACATAAACTTTGAAAAATCGTTTTCTTGATGTTTTTCAATATTTTTATGTACTATAGCTAAACATTGCTATGCTTTACAACAGTCTATCTTGAAGTGAATACTTTTTAATACAATATTTTACTTATTTGGACATTGAAGAATTTCTCATAGATTTGCAAAAAAACATTAGGCCTACTCAAGTATGTTTTGTTCATTTTTTTTTAAAAATAAGCGTGTAAATCAAACATTTTTTTGATTTGTCTTTATACAGATATATAACAGTGTATTTCAAAATACATTTTTGGTGTATAGTTATATGCATAAAACATTAAAAAAATATTATTTCCTTATATATAATGCTAATATATTATAAAATATAACTTTTTAAAGTAAATATGTTTAAAAATACATGCAGAAACTATTTTTTTTCAATTTGGGCATAATTAAGGCCAATTGATAGGCTGTTTGATGTTAATTAAAGTTGAATATTTTTACATCTTCAGCTTTAATCATGCAATTGATGCCTGTAATCAAATTGCAAATTAAATAGGGTCAACCGAAGAAGTCTAGGTCAGAATAATTAATTATTTGCGAAGGAATTAATCTACAGAAGTAAACTCTCTATGAATGCTTTATTCCATTTATAAATATACATAATAATAATAATTGTTACTAACAAAGAATGGATATAGATGCCAAAAAAACAAATCAAAGCAAGCAAAAATCAAATAATTCATTGAAAACAATCTTGAAATATAAAAATAATAATAATAATAATTATTATTATTATTATTATATTTTGAGATTGTTTTCAATGAATTGTAATTATTTGTTTTTTGCTTGTTTTGATTTGTTTTTGGCTTCTATATCCATTCTTTGTTAGTTCAACCTTTTGGTACATTGGCATATGATCGACTCAAACCTTAAAATAATATCCCCCAACCCTTGTTTATTATGATACTAATAAATAAACATTATGATTGCGTAAATGAATATTTGTGTATAAGCTCGTTGGGTTAGGCATATTTCTACATTGTTATGTTGCCAAATTATATATTTTTGTGTTGTTCAAGTATACGAGAGGATTTAGTAAATGATTAACAACCTTACTCGTTTAACCAAGCTGGTTAACTGGATTTACCAGGTTAGTCATTTAACTGAGTTAGCTAACTCGATTTACCAGCTTACTCATTTTACTTACTTAACCAACTTTCTCATTTAATCGAGGTAGCTAACTTGATTAATATCTTACTTCTTCTAATAACTAAGCATTTGATTTTAAACCATGTTGCAATAAACTAACTTACGGCCGAGTGCACCAACCAAAAATAAAACTCCAGTTAACAAACAAATGGTTATGGATAACTGTTTGTACATAGAAAAACCTTCTAACTCTTTGTTAAAATGTATTTAAACTGTTGGTTAAACCCTAACAGAGGTTGGTGCACTCGGCCGTGAGTCATTGATCTCACTTAACAAAGTCATTCATTTAATAGTTATAGCTAATTTGATTTAACTTACTAATTTAACTCGTTTACCCAGCTTACTGATTTAATCGAGTTTGGTAGCTCAATTAAACAAGTATGGCTGCTAATTAAGTTGATTAATAATATTAGCTGGCTTGATTAAACGAATGGGGTTGTTAACCTAGCTGAATTATCGCATTAGTTGACTTGGTAAACCGACAATGCTGTTACTCAAGTTGATTAATCGCATCAGCTGACTTGGTTGTTTTTCGAGTTAGTGTTTAATTATTTAACTAACAAAACAAATGCATTAATAGAGTTAAGTAACTCGGTTAACCTCAAAATATAGGGGATTTTTTTAATGAAAATGAGTTCTATTGATCGCCTAATGGTTTATTAACTAACAGTTCTAACTTACTACTAACAGAAGCTTGTTAATCTTACAGAAAGTCAGTGCTAGCAGATGTCACTGGTGTCAGCATGATCTATGAATCTTTGAAAAAGTTTGACTGACAATTTGATATGTTTATAAGGACATACAAATTGCCTGCAAGTTGTTTACATTTCATTTTGTCTTTTTTTTCCCTCCCTCACATTTCGTGATTTGATTGAAACTTCCTCCAAATTCCCTTCAGAGAATCCTCCTGCCCGTTTCCCAATCTCGTTCGGATCATTGCAGATGGACAACTGGATGAGATTGTTTCTTATCTGTCTTCACTAGGGACATTTGGGGATATTTTATTTGTGAAGAATTGCACTATATTTTGTTGTTTTCTCTTTCCAGTCCATTCCTTTACTGGAATATATTCAACACCAAATGATTGGCATTGGTGATTGATCAAAATCCTCATTCTTCATCTACTCTTGAACTTTTTTTCTTGTTGTTTCCTGACTGCTTTCTGTTGTTTTTTTCCCAGTTACCTCAGAACTTTTTTATATTGCCAAACATATGCTACTGGCTGTTGTATATATAGAAATATACAGCAAACTATATAGTCTCGCAATCTGTAAGCTTAAATATAGGCCTATAGTATTACGTATACAGGAGGGTGTTTGTCACTCAATGGCATATCCTAAGGCATTGTGGTGGGCTTTTTTGTGCACGTTTACAAAACTCGAAATGAAAAGGACCTATGGAATGCCCTTAACTATCGATTTGCCCTTTTTCGCTTATGATGTGGCAAAAGCAGTGCTGTCTTGATAAGCCAATCTGAATACATGGAATTTTAGGACTATTAAGGGGATATGCTCACTTCATGGAAACATTTTCAAATGCAAGGTAATATATTTTGTTAAAAGAAACTTGTTTGGTGAAAATTGAGTTTGAGTGAGAGCAACCATTTCTTTCAGTATAGTGCCATCTGGTGGTAAAAATCTGGTGAGAATTGCTTTTGAGTGAGAGCATTCAGAGCAACTATTCCTTTTAGTAGTGCCATCTGTTGGCAATATTAACTATTATAATTTTTCTTCGTCATTTTAGGAATCCACGTTCAATTGTTTACAAAATCTTCAATCCTATATTAATATTCTAAATGACTATTGCATAGAAAAAATTAGCTAAACATTTTCAATATGGCACTACTTATTATTCCAGAAAATCAAACACTATATACTGACTCTTGGTAAGTTTAATCCCATTTATATTATGTAATCTGGGACAGTTTTTATTATGCCTGTGATGTTTGACCCCTGCCCTAGGCAATTAGTTTAGTTATAATTAGCTTGGAAGGTTTGTTTAGGCCTACATTTAAATGTTGGAAAGGAATGTTCCTAACCTTTGTGCTAATTGGCCAATTATCATGTTGAAGAGAATCTTAGACCTTCAAGGAATCAGTTCTAGAGATTTGGTTTTGGCCAGGTAAAGCCCTAAAGCCCTGCTAAAAGTTCTACTGAGAAAATGTGCAAAAACGTATAGGATGAGTTTGTATGTTACCATGAAGTGAGACTTTTCCTTTAAAATGGTTGTTTTATCAAGTTTTATGGATTTTTCTGACTTAGGTAAGTATAGTTCATTTTTACAAACATTTTTATTGGAATTTGATAAATGTATAAGACAAATTTGGTGGTAATAAAATGCCTAATGGCATTCCATAAATGAGCTAACATTGAATGCCCTCTGCGTATGTAAAAATCATACTCAAGCCGTATTTAAGCTGCACTTGCGGACGCGATTTTAGTCGTGGTGACAGACATGGGAACCCTAGTGAGCGATATTGCAAACAGTGACACAATTTATACTGGCAAATTGGCGTTTGCACGATTTTTTCAAATGATTTTGGGGATAAATGCAAATTACATCTTCCAATCACATTCCAAATGTGTAGAAACGAATTCAAAATGAAAAGGAAACTAATCTCAGCTTTTTATAACTATTACAATAATTTTTTGACGAGTTATTTTCTGAAAAACAATAAATAAAAGAGCTACATAATGCTGATGAATGGGAGAGCAAACAGACCTGCGTGCAAAAAGAATTGTCCCTTCTAGGCACGCGTGCAATTTGGTATCCCTACCCTATGTATCGCGCGACTGAGCGATAGAAGTTGAAATTTTTCAACTATTATCGCTGGCTGAGCGGCAGTTTTCGCGCATGCGCAGTTGTACAGGAGGCTGCGCGCGCATACAGTCGCACGGCTAAAATCGCGTCCGCAAGTGCAGCTTAAATACGGCTTCAGACTTGGTTACTTTCTGCACTACTTTCTACAGAAAATGATTTTAGAATCCAAGTGTTGATTTTTTCCATGCAAGCGGTTTTCATCATGTCTGCAGAAATCGTGATGAGACTTAGTTTTCAGCAGCACATGACTGTCGAATTTTTACCTCAATTCTGAGGAAAACTTCTACAAAATACATTTGCCTAATTCTTTTACATAGATAATTTTTTTCGGTCAGGATGTTGCATAAATTATGATTCTTCATTTAATTAAATCCACTTTGTGCAGCTTGAAAGGCCTTCATATAATATTGAAGCACTTGAAATCTTGAAAGCACTGTATGTGATTGCGAAATGCATTTAAGTTTAATATGAATTAAGATAATCCATTTATAAATTTAATGTACCTTGTATATAGATTTAAGAAGTCAGATATAATATCTACATGTTTGTATCAAGAAATTCTAAACCAGGCACTTATTTATTTGATTAGCTTGGATATGCTGACTTGTTTACTTTCATTCCTATAAGCATATATATATAGTTTTGGATTTGCTAATTTGATACTTCATTGTTATTGCTTCCATTTGCATTATATCTTAGGGAAAAAATAATACAGCCTAACCATAACCACAATAATGATATCTTAATTCTGTAGTTTTTGATTGGGCCTATGTATAATTATTTACCAAGAATTCCTGGGTTTACATAAGCCTATTTGTTATTTAGTTATTTAGCAAGCTTGGCTTGTTTTAATTTAGCCAGTTTAATTATTTCATATTGTTTACAATGTCCATGCAGCATTTCCCAGAAAATTTTAATTTTGCTTATAGTTTGTATATTTCATGTCTATACTAAATGGAGAGGGAAGGAGAAGGGTTAGTATACTTGGAGAGGCGAAATCTGTCATTTGCATTTTAGTAATATGTGCATGTTGTTAATATGACGTGAATTTAATTCCTGTCAAAGAATTGGATTTTACCATGAGAATATAATTTTGCAGTAACTTCCTTGATTATGTTAATTTGCTACAGGCAGAATCATTAGATATCCAATTATACTACTTGTACACAAAATCCACAAACTCTGACAAATTATCTGAAGGTTCAATATCCTAATATGAAAGCTGATGTTACCGTAATTTTAATTAACTGACAAATGTAATACTCCAATATCCTGCGTTATTTAGCAATAACACTGACATATTTCCTTAATAATTAACTCTGCAACATACCTCGTATGTTATTAGCATGTTTTAATACATTTGAGGAGTTCCCCAGTACCTAATGTATACAGCCTGAAAATTATTTTTTTATCTAGATATAATTCCAAGAAATCTTACTATTTTCAGGGGGCTTTTATGCTGTTTTTTTTAATTAGAAATATGTAAAGGTTAACAAAATACTGATACTTAAAGTATTTTCCAATTCAGTTACATGTGAACCTATTATCTATGTTGCTTGGCAACTGGAGTTGATATCCTCCTCTTCTTGTTAGATTTTCTATTGGCAAAATATATAATATTTTGGTTGAAAGTGCAATTTTTCACTATTGAGAAGGAAAATAGAAAATATTTCTTTTACTCAGAAAAACATTGGTGAGTTGTTGCAAAACATCACCTGTATTACTGATAGGTGAAGACAGGCGTGTGAACAATTCATGCATACTTCTAGAACATATCCAAAAAGTATTTTTTCGCATTTATCAATGTAGAAAGAGAATTTCTAACAATAAAAATTTGCCATGCATTGCCTGAAGCAGTATTTGCAGGCATTGGATGGTGATAACGTATCAGTCATTGTTAAACAAATGTGAAAACCTGACAAATCTGTACTTTTTCTGAAAAACAAATTTTTAGAGCAATAGTATAGATTTAATACTGATGTTGATAAGTTGTGTGCTTTAAGATGCTAACAGTTTACTTATAAATTCAGTTTTGGAGTATTTGGATCATCTGCTGGTAGAAATAAGAAACAAGTAAGGAAACAGTCTCCTACAAAACGGTTATTCTTCATTAAAGGGACAGTCTCACTTTGAAACAAGTTATTTTTAAACAGTACCAATTACTAGATATTAATTTCTGTGCCAATAATAATTGCAGCAAAGTTTTCGTTTTGAAGAAATCACGACCTTTCCAAAATGCACAGTAGGCGCCATTTTCCTTAGCCTTCAGCTGCTTTCAGCATGCTTTAAAGCAATGTGTCGCCCCTTAGCACATGTATGTCTATGGCCTCACGAGAGCTCGCGCCTTCATTCCAATAGAAGGCGCCACTATGCTTGAATAAACATGGCGTCTATTAAGGCTTCGCATTGCCAACCAAATCCAGGTATTCGGATCATTTTATTTATTGATAGATATTGTCAAATGCAATCGCAATTTCCATTTTAAGTATAATTTTTCCCGCTCTTTTTATTAAAATCAACTTGTTTCAAAGTGAGACTGTCCCTTTAATTAGTGGTTCAGTGCAGATGTATTCAGTCCAGTGAAAATACCAGTATATCAAAACCAGTAAAATCAGCACATATTATTGGAAATATTGGTAACGTAATCTTTGCCAAACTTGTCTATTGGAAGCAGCATTCCAAATATTTACACCAATATTATTGGCACATTAGATATATTGGCAAATTGCTGATAAATTCCAACATTCCAATATGCAACACAACCAGTATTATTGTAATTTTTGATATTATTGGTATTTGACCACATTAGTAGCCTACTCTGGAAATATTTGTACAATACTTTCTCCAGTAAACGCT
Organism: Proteroiulus fuscus; assembly: GCA_034700285.1. NCBI lineage: Eukaryota > Metazoa > Arthropoda > Diplopoda > Julida > Blaniulidae > Proteroiulus > Proteroiulus fuscus. Next base: position 18,165 of record JAQIXP010001079.1, read on the forward strand.
GCCAGTTTCCCTATAGCAGTAGATTCTGGATTATTCAGTGTTTCCTTGGTTTAAAATGCAGCAAGTTGTATATTCTAGGTATAGTTACTGGAATTTTTAAAGAGCATATCTTGTTGAGTGTTGTGGTTTTAGCATAATTTTGCATCACATTTCTGAATCTAATATGATGGTTTGTAGGCTTGTGCTTGAATTAAATTTGCATGCTTTTCCATGTCTTTAGATTGGTCTTGTTCAAGGGGATAGAAGTATAGTAAATGTCTCAAGAACTATGTAAAGTTGCCTTTCAAATATAATTTTAATGTTAGCATCTTTCTCCTGTACAAAACGAGCTGTTCTGGAATTTGTTTCTAACTTAAGGAATGAATTTAAGAGCTACCACGTATTGATCCAATTTTAAATGGACATTCTTCAGTTGGTTTCTCCAGCAATCCTCGAGATTGGAGTATACATCCTTTGCAAGGTTAACTGCTGGCATCCACCTCAACGTTTTATAATTACACCAGCAAAATTCTAAAGCACTTGCAATTCATAGTAATATAGGATGGCAGTAAAGACATTATCCAGAGGTCAGGGACCTGATCTTGAGCCATGAATTTGAATTCTGTGAGACATTCTTGCATGTTCTTGGACTCAGTGAGGTAGAGCACTAATTTCTCATTAATTAACCTTTTTTTAAAGACTTATTTATCATTAACTTCTATGTAATGACTTCCAAGGTGTTATAAACAATGTTTCCCAGCAACTGTAATTAGATACTAGCTTCTGCTAAAATCTGGTTTAGCCTTTTTAAGCATAATCAATAGTTTTTTAATTGTTTAGGGTTGACAACATATCTAATTACTTGTGACATTTTTTCATTATCCTGCTGACTTTTTTATATTAATTAATAGGTTTATAACATAAATAATTACAACAAATTTGCAAAAGAATTAAAGATTGAAAGTTTCCTGACTGCATGCTTGATAATGTTATGTTTCAATTGACGAATGTATATTTCTAAAATAATTTTTTGAGTGAAAGTTTAGAGTATTCTAATACAACAGAAGTATAAAATAGAAAAAAAATATTCACATTAGATGTATACATTAATTAAATTAGTTTCTCCAGTAAAGCTACTGACATTTAATTCAATATTTTAAAAAAAAACTAGCAGCTGTCATTTTCATTTCTTGAATGCAAATAACTTGAATAAAATGCAAGCAGGACGTGTTGTTTTTAGTTATTTAAAATTCAAGCAAATTTATTCTGAATTTCACTTAAACACATAATCCGTAATAACTTGATTGCTTTTAAATTGGATGCTTGTCGTTCAATTCTATTTTTCTCTAAATAGACATAATCAAAATGCATGCTTGAGCGAAATTGCTCAAGAAATACTTGAAGTGAAGATTATCGATGCACTTCCTAATATTAGAAAATGGGTTGAGCAAATATGACTGGAATAAATTGTAAAAATTTTAGTTTGTGCAATTTGCTTTTACAAAATGGCTTATTTGCATAAGTTGCACACTGAATTTAGAGTAACACTCGAGAAATTGCAAATCCCTAATGATGTAGATTTATGAAAATATGTCTTTTGGGACTTCATGTCGTTTTACATTGATTATCATGGAACAACTTCCAGTATCTTTCTTGCTCAGGAAAATGGGCATGAATTTATTATACTGAGATTGGCTATAGTGTACTTTTCTCTTTTTCTGTCTGTTTGAACATAAGCAATGGCTGCCTCCTTGAAATATATGGGAGATTTAAATTTCAAAAGTTGTAGTTTTTTGGAATAAATCCAAGCGAGCTTTAATATTTAAACAAAAGAAAGGATGCTTTGGACTAATGAGGAAGAGGGACTACTGTTTTACCAGAATTTATTTATGGCTTAAAACTGAGATATGTAATCTAAAAATGCTTTAGTTACCTGGGCTTATAAAAATAGCATTATGGTATGACAGAAAAGTATACAACTATTAAAATAATCAGTATTTATGCGGTTTTATTTAAAAAAATGTAAACATTGGTTCTTAAAGGGACAGTCTCACTTTGAAACAAGTTATTTTTAAACAGTATACAATTACTAGATATTAATTTCTGTGCCAATAATAATTGCAGCAAAGTTTTCATTTGGAAGAAATCACGACGTTTCC
>JAQIXP010001080.1:0-20301 GCA_034700285.1 Proteroiulus fuscus
TATGGATATGACGTCACATGCATTCTGAATGTAGTTATCGATTTTCAAAGTTGACTTCCGTTTTCCCATGCTTTTTTCCCGTTGACATGAAAGTTTTCCCAAAATTGAGCAGACCTTAATATTGGCTGAGAGTATAACGATAGGGTTTGATTTTTTTGGAAAGCTTATTTAATTTACTACAAAATGTATAAGTTCGTTTTTGTTATTAAATGCATTCTATATTTATTTATCGAATTTCAATGTTTACCGTTGAGTTTTTCGTCACATTTTGCCCGATTGTACGGCTCACGGGGCAGATAAAACAAAAAAATCATGCATCACGTTTTAGTAAATTTAATTGTCCTTCATAAAAATCAAACCCCGTCGATTTATGTATAGCCATTACTGAGAAATTTTTACTTTTATTTAACATGGAAATTCCCATAGGAGCATGCATGCTCTAAAAAGTGTGGACAGCCCGGGCCTTAAATTGAATTCCTAATAATTTTAAACTATTTTTAGGAAGATTATTGTCTTATAGAACGTAAGAAAAAAGACCAATGATAAGCATCCGTTCTAGCATGTTTTCAAAGTGAATTTTTAGGCTTTGGTTGTAATCCTACAATTTAAATTCGATTCATTACATAAATGGAACGCAGTGATGTTTTTGACTCAAAATTTGAATTAAAAAATTTGCAATGATAGCATACGGTGACTAATTAAACCATTTAAAAGCAGATTTTAAGAATTAATTCGCTAGTGAGTGTATATATATATATATATATATAGGTACATGAACACAATATAGGCTACTGTAACCATGAACTGCAAAAAAAACTGCAGTTTCTTGTGATGTAAAAGTGTAGTCCTGAGTATATTTGTCTCATTATAAAACAACAAACAGCTGAAATAAAACTGCAGAAAAACTGTGGAAAACTAGTTTAAAAGGTCAGAATATATGGGCAAGCTGCAGTATTTTTTGCTGAAAACAGCAATTTTCTTGTCTTCAAATTGCAGTTTATATTATGTATGGATAAATACCGTTTCAGCAGCAGAAAAGATGCAGTTTTCTTACAGTTTATGGTGGAATTTTTTTGTGTTTGAAAAAGCCAATTTGTTTTCTTGGAATCTGTAAAGTCTGGAACCTCACGCTTTAACAGTACCTCATATTCTGAACTTTAAGGTCTTACTTAACCCAACCAGTGGCATAACACTTGAATAGTCTTGCTTTAAATCCGTATTTGTTAATTGTCATTATTAATTGCGTGGTTAATTAATATTTGTTTTTGGTTTTGTGCTTTTAGGTTGCTGTTTTGTAACATTTTATACGAGGAAAGCTGCTTTGGATGCACAAAATGCCCTCCACAACATAAAGACAATGGCTGGGGTAAGTCTAATATACATTCCAAAATACTTTAACTGCTGTGTTACTTTAATATACATGTATATTGATCGTAGTTAACTATATGTTGTGTGAATACGATTTAAGTTTGGTTTAGATGTTTAGGATTAATGATTTGCAAGTGATTGTGCTTTAGCAAAAATGTGAAATCAATACATTTTAATCAAATTAACTTGTATAGAAAAGCTCTTAAAATTCATGAAATTGATTTTTTTTTGAGTAAGATTTCCATCAAAATTGTCTTGAGTGTGGTGCCTTATATAGTCGAATATACAATGACTGGGCAATATTTTATATTCAGTCAGTAATGACAGAGTTAACTGGGATAATGAACAACACTTTGATGCTCTTTATTTGTTGACAGCTGTTGTTGATTAATCTTGTCCAAGAAGCAATCATGAATATGGAATTGATGCCAATTTCCATTTTATGCTTAAATTTGCGCTCATTTGCAAGATTTAATGAGCCTACATTGTAAGGCCATCAATGCCAAGGATGTGGAGATTAACATTAAGAATACCAGACAGTTTTATTGAGTCTGATTCTTGAATAGACTTCAAAATAAATTTGAAAAGGATTTTCTGAGAATGTATAAGTTAACGGAAAGGATGATGAGACCCTAAAACCAATTTTTACCAGACAAGAACATATTAAGGCATATATAGACAACCATTTTTCAAAGTTTCAACACGATATAGAAATTTTTAATTTTAAAAGCTGAACACATACATTGTTACCTTTTTTTTATCATCACTATAATCTGACTAACCTTCACATATACTTTGTACCAAAATTGACCACCTGGCGACCTAAAAGGAAACGAGCTGAAGCCATAAATGTGCTGCTGAACTCACATTTAAGGTCCTGTATAGAAATCACGATTTTAGTAAGTGGCGGCACATGGTGACAGAATTTTGCACACTAGATTTCCATGGTTTTGTAGCTTGGTGATGCTGTTTTTGTATCGGATCCAGTTAAAGGGAAAGTCCCACTTTAAAAGAAATGGGTTTTAAGAGGAAGAGCGTGAAAAATTATTAAAGGCATGGACATTACAATTTTATTTGCGCCCACCAATCTTTAAATAAAATTGTCCAGAATACATGGATTTGTTTGAAATTGCAAGGCCTAAATATAGGCACCATTTTACTGACAGTGTGTAGCGCCCTCTACTGGATAAAAAGTATCAGCTCTCTTAAAACTTGTAGACATGCATGTCGTAGAGGGAGCCACCAACTTTCATGGTCTCTTGAAATCTGGAATTTCATATGGAAAATTGACGTCTAATTTGTATTTAAAAAACGTCGTAATTTATTCAATATGGAAACTCAGCTGCCATTATTATTGTTACAGCCATCACTTTTTACTAAGTGGGACTTTCCCTTTAAGCTGAAGGTTTGCACTCGCATATTTTACGTGCTCGGCGTTCTGAAGCAGAAAAACTGCGCCACCTTCCAGCAAATATCCACATTTCTGATGTGCAATTATCGTTATTTAGTGCCTTACATTCTATAGCAAAGTATTGACTGTTCCTAATTTGCTTTTCTGGCTGCCAGGTGACCAAATTATAATTTATCTGATTATGAATACAATTGAATTATCAAAAACAGCTTGTCTCAACTTTGATTTTGGTAGATACCAGAATTCTTTCAAATCTTATAAAGCATTTCATATTGAAAATGTAATTTTTTATTTCAATTATGTAAGCGTTTTTTGTAAACTCTTTTAGCGCCAGACTAATTCTATCTGTCTGAGTGAATTACAGCCTCATTGTCTGTGTTGAATTTGCATTTTATGCTACTGAATGCAAATGCGAACTTTTAGGTGAAATATTTTATGCAATAGTTTCCTTGAAACATTTTTCACTCCTGCAGTGTAGCTTGTTTAAGTAAACCCGCATCTTATTGCAACTTTCCAATTGTTTTCGTATAGTTTTAAACTTTTTTTAAAAAAACCCTGTTTCTTAGTAAGGAATCCTCTCACCTCTTTTTTATTTAAACTAACACTTTTTTGTTGGCAGGAAAATTTCAAAAGTGCATTTTCTTTTGAAAATACTTTCAAAAAATAGATGGAAATGCAAATAGTGTAAGTAGATTTGCATTCAAAAGAGATGCCTGGTTGCATTTCCATGTAGCTTGTATACCCAATCCAATAAGAGAGTGAAAATGTACTGTTTTTTCTTCAATTTTTCAAGCATTTTTTTTTCTTTTTTGGAAAAAACTTATCAGGTATTACTGCATATGCTCGTATATTTTTGACTATACAATATAGTAGGTTAAAAAATATATCATTAAAGACAGTTAAATTATTAGATAAATTGATTTAGATATGTTCGGAAAATCTTATGTTTTACTATTGGTATTATTTCCTATTCAGAAAGTGAGAGTTTTGAAGGGGTTAGACTATTATCCAAAGTACTTAAAGATTGTATTTTGAAATATTTAAGATACTTTTATTGCTTGCTGCTTATTTGCATTAACATTTTCATTTCAAAAGTAAAGCGCCATCTGTTATGAATAGATTTCAACTGAAGTTTAGCGCTATAATATGCTAAAATGGCATCGTATGTTATTTGTCACAGAATTATGGTGCCATTTATGATGAAAACTAATTGATCAAAAACTTTTGGATTTTGGTCTTAAGGTTCATATTGACGTTAAGTAAGTATAAATGTCAGCGAAAAGGAATTTTGTTAAGAATAACCCAGAAATAATCAAGAAATTTGGGAAATTTAACAAAGCAAATCATACGAACGTATACTTTGTTGAATTCAATGTAGTAAGTAGAATGCAATATCCAAATTTGTTCATTATTTTCTATAAATATTTCATCTTGGTACAATGCTTGTACTGTTCCTGCAGTTAATTAATTATTTTTCCTTCAAACTTATTCCTGGAGCTGACGCCAGGGGTACGACTACCATGCAGCCCCATATTTTAAAATGTCATGGGAAATTTCTATTCTGATGAATAAAAGTCAAGGAGGTCCACTTACAGAATTCAGTAAAGCCCATGGACCGTTTTGAAAAATGTTGGAAGATTTTTTACTAAATCTTGAGTAAACACTTGACAAGAAAAGTGGAAACTATGGCATTTTCTGAGCAACATGTCTGAAAGCTGAAAGTAGTAGCCGAGAGCAGTTTCCAACATGAATTTTTATTTATTGTAAGAGATATTCTCATATTTTTCTGTCCATCCTCAGCTGCATCACTATTGGCTCATAACCCCTATATTTGAAAGATTTTGTAATCGTCATCAAGATAAGAATGAATTTCGACATGTTGTCGTGTTGCATTGTCGTGCCATCTCTTATTAAATGCCATATTTCCACTTTCGCTTCTTCTTCTTCTTTGTAACGTATTTTTTTTACCCTTAGCCATATCTTTTAAAGTAACTTATTCGATTTTTATATAGCATTTAAGTGAATTGCACTCCATAGAGAGTGTATCTCATATAATGGTATATACTTACTGAATATATGCTATTATGTATTTTCTGAATAGGTTAGGGTGTCGCACTGTGCCACTAAGAAAACGTTCTGTATGCAAAATATCTGATGTCGGAATGCTTGAAAAGGTTGACTGAATGTTCAGGCCTATCATAAATTTATATTCTATATATTTCACTTTCAAATTTACCCATTTCCTGGAATTCTGATTCATAAGTACCGTAACTGAACGTAGAACCCCTGAAACGTAGCTTTCCCCACGGATGGCATGTTGTGAGGAAGCTATGTTTCAGGGGTTAGTTTTACAAATTGTTTCAATAAGTTTCACAGAATATTGTATCAGTTAAAAATTGTATCTGTGTCATGTAAAACATTTTAATTTATAGTTTTGTTTTGATTTATTTAAAAACGATTTGTAAAACAATCTCCGTAAACATATCTTTCCCTGCAAAAACACTAGCCGTGGGGAAAGCTATGTTTCAAACTTTCAGGGGTTTTATGCTCAGTTACTTATGAATAACCCGGAATATTCTCTGATCCAAATTAGAGTGAATTGGAAGGAAACATTATTTTCATGCAACTTATGCTTTAGTTTCTCCTGCTTAGTGAAAGGAATGTCCCAACTTGTTATAAGTGGAAAAAGAAGACAAAAAATGAAGGCACCATCTTGTGGCTAGCTAAGTGTCCAAAACTAGTGGATCCAGTTATTGATTAAGTTGAGTACATGAACTGTCATCCGATTTTGTTGACAATCTAAGAAATTATATACACATGAAGAAAGTCATGAGCAATTTCAAAGGTTTAATTCCAAAAAGTAACTACCAGATGGCGCCAGACACTTTTGTAAAAATATGTTACAATGGCGCCATCCATGTGTTTTGGAAAAGTCTTGTTTCCTGAAATATTGTAAGTCTGATGAAAATAATAATTCTAATGTCCTTATCAACTAATGCTTGTCCTTACATTAAAAATAACTTGTAACAAGGCTAAACTTTTCCTTTAGTTCCTTAGATAATCATATAGATCAACCTATCTTCCTGTTACCGAAATAAGATGTCCTGAATACATAGATTTGATTAAAAATGGAATGCCCAAGTAGGCGCCATTTTACTGACCGTATGTAGCACCCTCCACTGGATGAAATACATCAGCTCTCATGAAACACGTACACAAGCATGTCCTAGAGGGTGCCCCCAACTTTCAGTGTCTGTTGAAATCTATGGAAAAATGGCGCCGAACATCTATTTGGCAAATGTCGTGTTTTCTTCAATATGGAAACTTTGCTGCAATTATTATTGCCACAGCCATTGATATCTATGAAGTGGGAACAACTTAAATATCCCTTGTTACAAAGTGGGACTTTCCCTTTAAAATGTGTTGAATTCCACGTTAAATGATTTCATTGGAATTGGCTTTATGGAGTAGTTTTAAAATTTTGTGGTTTTTTTTTTTTTTACTGAAGATTGTCACAAAAGTTATTCGTTCACAAAAGAGCATGTTATTGTTGTTATATAGTCGATAAATAAGGGCAACAATGACTTGGTCAATATGGTCAGCCGCCCTTTTTTTCTTAAGTTTTTCTGGTTGTTTTCTTTGATAGCTGTTTTTAGTGCCGGTTTTTCCCACACTTTGTATTCTAGTGCTATGGTAAGTCCATCATTTTGCAAAATGGCGGCATTAGTTTATTACTGAGGGGCTCGCAGCAATCATGTTAAGTATGGACATTACTGTGAAAGGCCCCCCTGTTTATGGCCTAGTTGGTTTGATTAATGAGAACTTTTTCCCCCACAAATTTCTTAGTTATGGCTTTCCTATATAAAATATGTGCCTTAAATATATTACTGTTATAAATAATTGATAATCATTCTTGGGATGAAAATAGATATTTCAAAATTTTCCCCATTTTTTTCTTCTTCTTCTTCTTCGTAAATGGAGTTGCAAGAAATTTGTGTGTAAAAAGCATGATTAGTGTTTTATCAGTGTTTTACGAAGAATGATCATGCATTTTAATCATTTTTTTTCCAATGGTAATATACTATAGCGCTAAGTGCCGAGGAAAGGGATGATGATATAGAGCTGTTTAAATTTGGGTTATCAAGATGGTGATAAATGGCTTGATTATTCATACTCTCTAATGATTAATTAACAAAAGTGTTTAAAATTGTGTTTGGTTGTATTCTCGTAATTTATAATACACGCACTGATTGATTTAAGATGGTTTTATTCCACTTGCTATTGCTACTGCTGACTTTTATTATACAAATGCATGCTACATCATTAAAGGGAAAGTCCCACCTTGAAGCAAGTAATACTTGCTACATTACAGTAATAATTATTGTTCACACTTACTAGATATGAATGTCTGTGACAATAATAATTGCAGCATAGCTTCCATATATTGAAGAAATTAGAAAATTTGCTAAATACATGTTAGGAGCCATATTTCTATAGATTTCAGCAGACACTGAAAGTTGGTGGCGCCCTCTTGGTCGTGCATGTCTACGTGTTTCATGATAGCTGATGCTTTTTAATACCCTTATTAGGGCTGTGTATTTTCGACCAAATCCATGTATTCAGGACATTTTATTTATTGATTGGTGGGCTCAATCCGCTCAAATCGAATTATAATTTCCATGCCTTTCCTAATGTTTCATGCTCTTCCTCCTACAACCACTTTCTTTCAGATTAAGACTTTCCCTTTAAAACTGATGATGAAAGATCATTGATCTTTATGTGAAATATATTTCTGCAGATTTTTGAATTTTATTATTTTTTCTTCTCTGGAAAGAATGAGAATTTTTGCCTTCTTGCAAGAACCATGTAGAGATGATTTAAAATTTTCTTCCAGAATCGGCAAACTTTGTAGTTCAGTATTTTGATTTGCTGCTACAGTGTGAATATTTTTTTGTTTTGAAATCATTCAGAATTCATGTAAAAATCATGAAACACGTAGACACGCCTACCCTAGATGGCGCCAACAACTTTCAGGCTCTGCTGAAAATGTTGAAAAATGGCTCCTAACATGTATTTGGTAAATATCGTAATTTCTCTTCAATATGGAAACTCTGCTGCAATTATTATTGTCACAGCCATTAATATCTAGTAGGTGTGAGCAAATGATGGCTGTCCACATTTGTAACAGCATGGGCCTATGGTGATTTCCATGTTAAATTCGTTTTCTTCAAACTGTTCTAACTCAAGAACGGGTAAAAGTTGAACAATGGGGTTTAACTTTTTTTCAAAGATTATTAAATTAAGTAAAACTTGTTGTATGGATATGACGTCACATGCATTCTGAATGTAGTTATCGATTTTCAAAGTTGACTGTTCCATTTTCCCATGCTACTTTACATAGACGTGAAATTTTTTCAAAAATTTAACAGATCTCAATATTGGCCGAGCGGATTACGATGGGGTTGGATTTTTTGGAAAGCTTATTTCATTTACTACAAAATGTATTAGTTCAGTTTTATTATTACGTGCATTCTATATTTATTTATTGAAGTTCAAAGTTTACCATTGAGTTTTTCGCCACATTTTGCACAATTGTACGGCTCACAGGGCAGATAAAAAACAAAAAATCATGCATCAAGTTTTAGTAAATTTAATTGTCCTTCATAAAAATCAAACCCCGTCAATTTATGTTTAGCCATTATTGATAAATTTTATATTTTTATTTAACATGGAAATTTCCATAGGAGCATGCATGCTCTCAAAAGTGTGGACAGCCCCCTTTGTTGCAGAGTGGGACTTTCCCTTTAACCAATGCTGATAAGGAACATCTTTCTTTCTGTTTGGGGTTCTATATACTGCAATTATTTGCTAAAATACAGTGGTAATTACAAACTATATTCTTCTCTTTTTAGTTATATCTAAACTTGTCATCCTGAGCCCAATTGTTATAGCTGCAGTTGCACAGCTGTCATGGGTGTTGCATCTTAAATGATGCTAATATTTTACTGCTAAATCCTGCTGTACTTTTCTTCGCATGCTAAGTAGGGTTACATAAAATATTCTTTTTAGTCTTATGTAACAAATGGATTGTCTTTTGTACGTTAATCCTCCCCCCACACGTCAACTTTATAAGCAACTTTCTAAAAGCCATTATCGTAATTTACCATTTGCCACCTGGTAAAGAGTTGTAAATGCCTTGCATTGATTTTTCCACTCATCTATGTCACTTTGGGTAAACTTATTCACATTTTCTTTTTTGAAATGTTGTCTCTCTTTTATGCTTTAAGTGTTGCATCCTGGTCCTGTATAAGTATATGCATATGATGGAAACACTTTAGAAGATAATGTAGCCTTTATGAAAATGCACTTTCTAAAAAATTGGTATCTAGGCCTACTTGTACGGTTTTGTTTTAGGGGGCATGCCTGCCATTTTTGATCAGCTATTTGCATTCAGAAGATTTGCACCTTTAATTTCCTCACATACTCAAATCTAACACTTCTGTACTTTATACAAATGATTCAAATTTGTGATTCAAAGCGCCCACTCGTGATTCAACTTGTTAGCAGGTTTTGTTGGCATCCTTGCGACAACTCTCTGTGGGATTTATATGCATTTAAAGGGAAAATCCCACTTTGCAAGACGTGGGTTGTAGGAAGAAAAGCGTGAAAGATTAGTAAAGGCATGGAAATTGCAATGTGATTTAAGCCCACCAGTCAATAAATAAAATGTCATGAATACATGAATTTGGTTGAAAATGCAAAACCCAAATAGGCGCCATTTTACTGACAGTATGTAGCGACCTCTACTGGATCATCAGCTCAACACGTACACATGCATGTCCTAGAGGGCATCACCAACTTACAGTGTTTGCTGAATTACTGTGCATGTATAGGATATTAAGCGTACTTTGGCGTTGTGATCTGATCATCCGCTGTTGTGATCCAGTTCACAAGTAGGTCTTAACTGCATCATTGGATCATAACCCAACTGCGAAAACGCTTCTCTTTGTAGAGTTTTGCGTGATCTCATTTAGATCTTTACCCATAGATAGATAACAAGTGGGTAACCTTAATTTGTGATCTTGCAGTGATCCTGCACACCCAAACGACAGAGGCTACTTCAAAAACGTTTCCGCATCAGATACGCCAAAATAGGCGGTCTTTTACTTGATATTTTTACTTTTATTTAAAAAATTATTCTGCAATTAGAAACTTCTCGTTATAAAATGTTTTTAAGAACTATACATGTCACTTGAAAAGCAGGGGTTATGTGTGGGGAAGGGGGAAATCATAGTTTTTCTCACCAAATCTTAAACTACTGGATGTGGAAAATTCCACTATTTTATCTCAGGATGTTTATGAATGGCCCCTTAAGAGTTTTGAAATGATTCAGAACTGCAGCAATTTTTGAAACATAATTTTTAAATTTAATTTTCCATTAATTGGGATTGGGAGGAACTACATATTTTTAGATTGAATGTAAATATTTTTGTCTTCATATGCCTTGACGTGCCACAGCTGTTTTTCCTTTTGTTTTAACTTCGTTTGACAGGTCGTAATGAAATTTTGTTTATTACTGAAACATTAATTGATTTATTATATAAACGAACATATTAAAATATTAGGCTTAATAATTCTACGCAGGAATTGTTAGGCCTAATCCTCGAAGCAACCTTCATTTTACGAGAGGCAAACTTGCATAATAAAGTTTCATCCAATAATTTGGATCTTAATTTAATGCTGACAAGTCAATTACTCCGCAAGGTATAATGAACTTAAAAGATTCATGAATTTGCACTCTTCGCCAGATTAGACTTTCCCTTAGATTTTGGTGACTGAATTAATTCCCATCGTTATTCTGCATGCAATGTCAATCTAAATTTGCAAAGAATATTACACAGTGAACACAAATTAGTTTATTTTTGCTCATTATTTTGCTGACGCTATAAGTTGATTCAGTGTGGATCATTTTTGCCATTATAATTAATAATTGTCATCAACTGTTTTTTGAATGACTTAATAAGCATCGTTATCGAACTTATAGAAAATTTCTTGGCCCCATATAAGCCTACTTTTAAAGGGGATGAAAATGATGTAAAATAACTTCTCCTGTCAAAATATAATTTTGACTTTAATTTACGAGGTCATTTTTAAATCCCTTTGAATCTATCCTTGGTGTCAACTGTCAAGCTAAAGGGAAAGTCCCACTTTGAAAGAAGGGGGTTTTTGGAAGAAGAGCAGGAAAAATTAGGAAAGTCAGGGAAATTGCAATTTGATTTGAGCCCACCAATCAATAAATAAAATGTCCTGAATGCATGGATTTGGTTGAAAATGCAAAGTCCAAATAGGTGCCATTTTACAGACAGGTAGCGCCCACTACCGGATAACAGGCATCAGCTCTCATGAAACACATAAACATGCATGTCCTAGAGGGCGCCATTAACTTTCAGTATTGGCTGAAATTTATGGAAAATGGCGCCTAACATGTATTATGATTTCTTTAATATGGAAACTCTGCTGCAATTATTATTGTAACATCCATTCATAGCTAGTAAGTGTGTACTGGTTAAAAATACCACTTGCTACAAAGTGGGATTTTCCCTTTAAATTATTTCTGCATAAATCTGCATTACTTGTCAGAGACAGTTAAAGTAGACACTACTTAGAGTTTTTCTATACAATTTCTGCACACAAATTTCTGTATGGATTTGCACATTTCACTTCAAATTTTTATGAGTAGGCCTATTTTGTAATTCCAGTGTTGCAAATTAGTCCAGCAGTGAAGGCTGCCTAATGCTTGACAATATTTCATTTTTATTTTAAATTTGTTTTATATTTGTTTTTATTCTTTCAGATGCATCATCCCATACAGATGAAACCAGCTGACAGTGAAAATAGAAATGGTGAGTTTTACTAAAAATTCATTAATAATAATAGTAAAGATCAATATGTTTTATTTATAACCAATATTATTTTTCGAAATGTCCTTTTGATACACGAGAAATTTTCTTGCAATTGTTTCTCATTTTTGCCAAAGTTAATGCATGAACTTTTGTGATTTCCTCTTGAGACCTTTTGAGATTGCATTGCGGAAGCCATCTTTATTGTATCTCAACCCTTGACCTCGGAGTTGATCAGTTTTTTGACATGTTGACATTGGGGAGTAATGACATGTCTTGAGGTCATCTAGATTCTTTGTCATGCTTTGTTTGTCCAGCATGTTAGTGGTCATGGCAATGGAATAGGCCTACATCAAATACCATACTAAGATGCATACAGGGTGGGACAAAATTTGAAATGTACTTGGGTATATCAGTGCAGGAAAGTCAAGAAATTTCTTTATGAATTTAGCAACGATGTTAACATTGGCTAATAATTTGAATGTTCTTGATACTCCGAATTTTATTTATAATTTTCTAAACCTAAATTTAAGACTTAAGTGAAAGACAGTCATCTTAAGGTGCATCTATATTATTATCACAAAATATCGTTATATAAAGAAATTTGTTATAAGTTTGCTTTAAAACTTGTTATATAACGAAATTGGTTATAAGTTTGCTGTACAACTTGTTATGTAACGAAATTGGTTATAAGTTTGCTGTACAACTTGTTATATAACGAAATTGGTTATAAGTTTGCTGTACAGCTTGTTATATAACGAAATTGGTTATAAGTTTGCTGTACAACTTGTTATATAAAGAAATTGGTTATAAGTTTGCTGTACAACTTGTTATATAACGAAATTGGTTATAAGTTCGCTGTACAACTTGTTATGTAAAGAAATTGGTTATAAGTTTGCTGTACAACTTGTTATATAACGAAATTGGTTATAAGTTTGCTGTAAAACTTGTTATGTAACGAAATTGGTTATACGTTTGCTGTACAACTTATTATATAAAGAAATTGGTTATAAGTTTGCTGTAAAACTTGTTATATAACGAAATTGGTTATAAGTTTGCTGTAAAACTTGTTATATAACCTCATATAACGTGTTATTGAATGATACAATATGGATGATATACCAAGAAAAAATATTAAAATACATCATGTTATATATCTTTTTCTCCTCTTTCTGTAACAATTTGTGTAACTTTGCTACATAACAAGTTTTGTAATATAGAGTGGACGCACCTTTATAAATTGTCTTTCACATTAATCTCTGATAAAACTAGATTGATTTTTAAAAAGTCAGGGAAATTTGCTAAGGTTAGTCAGGGAAATGATTTTGTAAATTTTAGTACGAAAAATGCAGTGAAAATTATAAATTATTGCAAAAAAAGTATTTCAAAGAGCTTAAAATCGCTTAGGCTTATCAATTGAATTATGGTATAAGGTGAAAGTTTCCTACCATTTTCAATATATATTGGAAAAAAATTGAAATATCATGCACATATTGTAGGTCCCTGCTTATATATAATTCCTCACCGCAATTTTTTATCCAGTTATTATTATATGCATATAACCAAATCTGTGCTTATATGAATTTCAATTTTTTTCCTTCCTGAATATGAATATTTTTTTAATTAATGGGGGATTTGTAAGAGAAGAAGTTTTAAGCTGTTATGCATCTATACGTTGATTTGCTTTTACTCCTATAGCTTTTCATGCCTTGAAAATTTTCTCATTTTTTTCTTTAACTTCTCTACTTCTTGAATGTGTACATGTAAATGAGCTACATATATTAGCAGGCCTATCTTTTTCTAGAAAAGCCGTTTTCTTTTTGAGCAGCCCAAATGGCTGTAAATCCCCTCGTCATTTGGATTTTCTCTTGTGAATGCCTTAGTGATTAATGAAGGCTGTTGATGATGTCAGTGCCATTTCATCCATTTTGAACAACTCCTTTTATTTTTTTTTTTACCCCTAAACTTGTTATAAATGCATTTTATGTGGTAATTTTTTACACCCACGATTGAGAAGTTTGGAAATGAGATGGCCATTACTGCTTGTCTCATGCAAGGATTTTTGGCTTTCAATGACTAACATATTTCAGATCTCTTTTTTTTTGGGCTGCTTTTCTATATAATTGTCCTACCAAATTTTAATAGGCCAACTCTAACAGTAACTTTTCTATCGCATCGATGCATTGCTACGGTTTGTTGATTTGCTAGATCAAGATTAATTAACTAATGAGGCTTCGTTATCCATTTGTTTCATATAGATTACTGTGTGTAGGCCCATATCAGCATTCCCGTATTTTCTTGATTTTTAATCGCTCGAACTATTACCATTAATTCCTTTCAGATCTGATAGGCAAGATCTTAACTGTGCTAATCCGTCTTATCATTTTCAAAAGAAAAAGTTGAAATCCGCTTTGATTTGTAGGCCTATATTGTATTGGATTTTAATTAGGGTGCGAAATTTTGTTAGCTGTAATGCTGCCCAGATTTCTTATTATTTTAGCTTTTTTGTACAAGTAAGCCAGATTCAGCAATAAGGCAAATCTTGCCATTTCTGTTTGAGTCTCAATTGTGCAAGATTAGCACTGATCATTTTTAGGAGCTTTTTAGATCTGCCTTAGTCAGAACCTGAATAATATCTCATTTCACATACAAAAATACTCTCATAAAATACCATTTCACCACAAAAAACCCATAATTTTTGGCTATTCTAGTATTGGTCATTTAGTATTCATCCCAGATGGCCCATACGTGAATGGCAGATAGCATGGGGCGCCATTTTAGTTAGGGCTAAACTAGAGTTGAAATGTATTCATCACAGGTGGCGCTTTTATTACTTTTGAAAGGGGAGTATTTAGTATTCATTAGTTCATCACAGATGGCGCCATATGTCTATGGCAGATAGCATGGAGCGCCATTTTAGTTAGGGCTAAACTAGAGTTGAAATGTATTCATCACAGGTGGCGCTTTTATTACTTTTGAAAGGGGAGTATTTAGTATTCATAAGTTCATCACAGATGGCGCCATATGTCTATGGCAGATAGCATGGGGCGCAATTTTAGTTAGGGCTAAACTAGAGTTGAAATGTATTCATCACAGATGGCGCTTTTTATTAGTTTTTAAAGGGCCATATTTAGTTTTCATTAGTTCATCACAGATGGCGCCATATGTCTATGGCAGATAGCATGGGCCGCCATTTAGAAATATTTCATTATCATTTGGGGCTTACCATAAATGACGTTATGAACCGAAGGAGGCAGGTGGGGGGGAGGGGAGTTGTCAGGCTTACTGTGCTGAGTTGTGACAATGGGGGAGGGGGGGGGTTTTCGTAATTAAATGTGACGGGGCTGTGACTCGTTAATGCATGTTCTACCAGTAATTAATTAACAAGGAGATATTAATTTTGAAAGTTAAATTGAAATTTTCAGTTCGGAATACTTCAACTAATTTCCTGATATTTTAATTTGCTTAGAACAATATTGCTTTTGTTGGCTAGAATAAACCCTTGCAGTTATAAGTTCATGTTTTTTAAGGAAAACATTTCAAAATTGCTTGATAATTATAGGAGCCAGTACTTTCATCTTGTATTAAAAATATTCAGTTGAGCGCTTTAATAATTTACCATCCAATTTAGAAATTCTTCAGTTGTTTCTGAACATTTAATAAAAATCCTGCCTTGAAATATGCTTCTAATTTTAAAAATTGGCCTCATAAATAATCCAAAGGAATTCATTAATTTTTGTTAACTTGCCTTGATTTATGGTGTTTTAGTGGAAAAAAATGCCGAGAGTGAAATCACTGCTGCGAACTTTTTTTTTATTAAACAAATTTTGTTAATGACTAAATTTATGCTTTCATTTTACATCTTGGCTTCTACGAGAAATTTTGAGAGCAGCATCTTGGCAAAATACATATATATCACTTGAGCCTTGAACATTATTTCCAATAACCCCCAAGATATAAGAATTTAGTTTCTTCTCTAAGGATGTCGACAGTAATTGAGTTGCAGTTGATCCTCTATGGCAGAAGCTATAAAATTGAAGTCAATTTCAGCTGTATTATGATATTACCATTTCAAGTTAGTCTGATGAAGCAAAAATGCCTTGCAAAAATTTCAAAAGTGCTTGGGATGAGAAATTGGCTTTTTTCTTTCTCATCGTTCTTTTTTTTTTTACTGTTTTGAACAATGTTGAAACTTTTAACATAATGTCTTGAGTAAAAGGGTGATGATAACATGGACTTTTGTGGAAATAGTATACTCTAGAATATCTATAACTCAACCCAGACAATGTTACTGCAAACGTAATATTATAATTTAGGATGCATAAGTGCTAGTTTGCTAAAGAAAATATGAAAATTGTGCGCATAAATTTTCAAGTATTCCCATTTATTTGCACTTTTGGAAAAAGAAATCGTGTATCTTCATTTTAGTCTAGCCTCTTTGGCTTACATTTTTGCCTTATCTTGAAATGGGTTTTTTTATTCAAATAAGTCTAGAAAGCTTTTAAAACTTAAGTTTCTAATGGCTTAAAGAAATTTGTAATGTTAAGTTAAATGTGCACACAATTTTTAATAATTAAAAATTTGCATATTTTAGTAACAAAAAATTATGAGCCACATAATTATTATGTGGCTCATAATTTTTGTTACTATATTTAGTTGGAAGTTAGTATAAAAGTTAAATCCAGAAAGTTTTTTTTTCTAACAGTTTTCTTACAGTATGCTTTCGAAAATCAAAACGAATTCTTTTTGAATATGAATTTAGACAAGCTTTTTGAATATGTTGCTGAATATTGCTCTACTGGGGGAAAATGTTCAATTTTTGTTTGACAATTTCGTAGTATAATATGAATATATAACCTGTCATCTTTTCTCTATTGATTTGTGGCCATCCTGTCAGTGATCCATTTTATTTATACATCAAAATATGCAATTTAAAGGGTTTTTGATTTATTTTGTGCTGAAGTATTTCGTATTTTTTTAGGAAGCATGTTAACTTTCCTTGAAGTCACAATATTAAAAGCACAATTTCTTCATATGAAAAATCACCATTATATGCTAAGCAAGCTTATTTAAATTGTTTTTGTTTAATTTAATTAAAATGGCCTCTTTAAAAATTTAAATTCATATTTTAAAAACGGAAAAAAATATCAACCCCGTTATATATCGATGGCTTAATTCACAAGTAACGAATGAGCCAAAAGTTGCATTTGAGATAATAGCTTTTTTATGAAAAAAAACGTATAATTTGAAAATAAACAATGTTAAAAGGGTAAAATTTGGTGAATAGATGAAACAAAATATTTATATTTTATAGGGAATTTGCTAATTTTTGTTAAATAGTTAAATTAGTAAATTAAGTAATTATAGAAATAAAAGGGTTAAAAATGCAAGTTCGCTAGTTAGATTTTGATTAAGTTCGCAGAAAAGCGAGATAAATAAAGTATAAAATAGCGAATGTGCACATCCATTAGCTTGCCTTTTTAATAAAGTGAATACTAAAAAAGTAGTGAATGTTATCACATTCGCTACTTGTATCGTTTTAAAAATCCATGTCACGAGCAATTTTTAAAAGGTAAACTAACGAATGGTACCATTCACTACTTTTAACTATTAGGAATGATACCTTGTTGGATATTCGCTACTCATCATTTCTGTAACTTTAGATTAGTTAGGGACACTTCCATGATCACAATTATTGTTCACTTATCTCATTTTTGGAAAATTGGCTCATTCGCTACTTGTGAATTAAACCATCGATTTGTTTGTTAGATACAAACATAAATTGTATTTTGGGACTCAGTCCAATTTGAAATTGCGAAAATATTTCATCCTAATTATGGTAAATCACAGGAAACTTAGTCAGGCCTACAATAGCTAATATTTTCGTTGCATCTTTTGATTATAAGTAATAAACCATTTAAGCATTTGCAGAAATATTAAATGTAAAATAATTTATTTTATTTAGGCACTATTCTCAAATTTACTCTGAAAAAGTCGAGTTTACCTTAAAAGCTTGATCCCATTTTTGCAAATACTTGAATAAAGCAGTAATTGAATATCTACATAAAAATCAAATATTCAATTTTAGAAAAAAAAAATTGTTAAATTCTAGTAAACAAATAACTCATTTTGCTGCTATTAAAATCCCATTTTCCGGTTGATGGATTTAATTTCAGTGTAATCGTTATCTGAAATTGAATCGAGGATTAAAAAGCTGGTGATAAATGGGTTGAGGTTTCAATAAATATTTTATTTATGCATGGCAAGTCCCAGAATGGATATTGAATAATCAATAAAAATGAGGATATATCTGTTTCTATGCAATTCTAACTATATAAAATAGCAGTAAGGGTGTCTATTAAAAGCTGACCATCGGCTCTTGTTCTCAGCCATAAATTGGTCTCTGAAGGGTGATAACACCAGGCTTAAATTGAGTTTGAGATGACCACAGAAAAGGGATGGAGTCTCATGGGCTAACACTTGCCCCTAAATAAGTGGCTACAGGAAAAGTGATTTTCAAGAGTTTAAAGGAGTTGAAAATGAAATGCAGTAAAGATGGGAAAAAAGAGAGAAAAAATTTATCTTTTGCTAACTTTCAAAATCGACATTTGCCGTCATGTTTAGACAGTTGATAATAAATTTAAACAGCTTATGGTATATATACATATACAGCTTTACTACTAGGAAAATGTCGACTGAATTTTTCCTTAAGCTTTCGAGACAAATATCGATTTTTTTTTAGCCAATCGAAAAATCATACGTTTTCTAGCTCTTCTCTCTTACACTCCGCTCTTTTTAAGTGGCAATAATGATAGAAGAAATTTGTCAAGGGATAGAAAAAAAATACACTAATACAGGGTGTGATATTTAGGAAGAAACAAAGGCAAAATTTAGAAAGTTTAAGAAGCCCCTTGTGATTAGGCAATCACTCAATGTCTGCGAGTTTGCAGTGATTGCCTACTTTTAGGGGCTCTTTGATTATTCGCTCGTTGATCAAAATAAAGCAGTTTCTCAACTGATAGGCGACTGCAGGGAATGGTGTGTACATAGTACTTAGTTTATGGTAACCCTTGGCTCATAGTAAGCCAACCATGACTAGGCAAACTCCATGTTCGAGTTGCAAGGCTGGTTTTCAAGTTCTGTTTACAATACGGAAATATCTTTCTACAGCTTGATTGGATTTTGGGATAATGGTTGGATTACTATGAACCGCGGGTTGTTGATAACTAAGCAATATTTGCACTAGCCTTAACTTCAGGGGTGAACTTCTTAGTTAGCTAATCTGGTACATTAAAATTTACGTTTAAAAAGTTCGCCTGTAGATGATATCATGTTTTCTGATGTTTTGGAAAATTTTGACATTTCTGAAAACTTAATTTACATTGATTTTGAAATTTTCTTTATAATTAATTTTCGTTTATTAATTTGATGGCATGTTCAATGTATTTTTAAATTAAATGAAAAATTCTGTAAAACTTTAGTTTTTTTTTAATTTTTTTCTCCAAATGATTAAGACTGAATTTATAATTTACTCTAATTTTGTGTCCAATTATTTTTCTAAAGCCGAAAAAAACTTAAAATAAGCATTATTTTATTTTGTTTTATTAAAATTAACTAGTTAAAAATCTGTCAGTGAAAAAACTTAATATGTACAAAAGCTTTGTTTGCACAAATTCAAATCAGATGGAGCCACTTGTATAGCTCTACAACTTTCCAAGAAACTATTTTTGGCACTTAAACATTGCAAGCTCTTCACGTTTCCCCAAATGAGATAACTTTTAAAATTGATAAGAAATTGTTAAAAACTTAATTTCCTAATTATTTATGAAGGAAATGAAATTTTCTTATCCGATCAACTTTTCTTAAGGAATTTTATAGCGCATGTAAATTTTTATTATATTTTTTTCTTGAATTGGATGATATGCATTGCCTATGCATAAATTTGCTACCATAAAGCAGGGCATTATTTTCTGAATTCAGAACTGCATGGGATCTACATGTATTTACCATGCCTGGGTCTCTATAGAATATTGGTGAAACATGGGTGATAAGCAAGGATGAAATAAGATTTCGGTATAATGTGGCAGTGAAAAATTTATGGCGCGCCTTAATGTGCATCTGCAAACTTATTCATTTACATTGGAACAGCAATAGATTTTATCACAAGAGAGAGATTGTGTATTGGATTCTTTCGTTATTCATGAACTCAGAATAGTTCAATATTGTATCTATATATATATGCATTGAATAAAAGCTGTATAACTCAGCTGAGTACTTCCGCTTTCCTTCGAGCTTTTGCTGAAAATTCAGTTCATAAAAATTGGTCATTAGTTATATTGAGGGCATGTGTGGACATTGCAAAAATAATAAAAAATTGAAAAAAAGTTAGAAAAAAACCCCCCAGCAATTCAATGAATTCTGCTTTCTAAAAAAAATTCATTTTATATGGGTCTAGCTTGTACTACCGTAAATGATCTAACATAAGCCCGGGCTTCTATTTGCAGAAATTGCTCCCAGACCAGGCTTATATTAGAGACAGGCTTCTATATTTAAAGGGACAGTCTCACTTTGAAACAAGTTATTTTTAAACAGTACACAATTACTAGATATTAATTTCTGTGC
>JAQIXP010001081.1:0-20296 GCA_034700285.1 Proteroiulus fuscus
TATAGATTGGTATCATGTCACATGGCTTTGTAGACATGTGATTTACATAAAACAATGTCGAATAGTATAATATTTTGCATATTTTTGAGTATTTTTGAAGTAATTCCAAAAAGTGTCCATGTCCTGTTTTTCGTGGAATTGCCCTACTCCAAACAGAATGAGTGTTTAATGAAATAGCCTAAACTGTCAATTGGCAATGTCCTTTATAAAGCTGAAACAAATTTGCAATTATCGTAAAGAAATAAATTAAAGTGCTGATATTTTCATTGGAATTTGAATAATATAACAAGTAACAATGCACAATTTAGTGATATTACATATTTCATCGAAAATGTTTATACGCTGCATGGTATATGAACATGCATAAGCAAGTTTTATGGCATGAAATGATAAGCCAAATTTAAATAACCATTTTTAAATATTTCATTTATTGCTTTTATTCAAAACCACTTGGTATAATATAAATGTTCATGTTGCCTTCTTTTTCTATTTGCAGTTAATTTCAGATATGTTCATGAAATACTGGGTGATTGAAACCATTGACCTTATCAGTGCACAGGGAGTTCCTGTATACATGTATGTATACAATTATGTTGGAGATTTTTATTGGACAAACTTTACAGGAGCAGCTGGTACTTATAAATCATTTTGCTGATAATATAATAATAACACTATTGTTCAATAATATGAAATCGATGATAATACATTACTATGATGTTTGGAAAAGATACACCAATGTATTTGGCTGTATTTTAAAATGAAAATGGTATATTTTGCAGATGATATAGGCCAAACAATTAATGATGATTATATTTTAACAGATCTCAGCCATAGTATTGAACTAGTATATCTGTATAACATGACTTATGAAACTCCTCTAACTGCAAAGGATACTGCATTTAGTGAAAAATTAACACCATTGTGGACAAATTTTGTTACCCAAGGGTGAATACAAATTTATACCAAGACTTTTTGTGCATGCTGTTTAAGAATATTTATATGAGCAATATTTATGTATACCTAATAGGAACCCAACACCATTAGGTTCTCCTCAATGGCTTCCAACTCCTACGGGTGAAACTCAATATTTTGATATCAACGACGAATTTACCTTGCAAACAGGATATGAAGTTCAGCACACTAAATTTTGGCGAACAACGGTTCCAGCAATTGTCAGTTCTATCTGAGTAAAACTTAATATTGCCAGAAATTAAGTTAACAAATATAAAAAGTTAAATTTTAATTCTTGAAATGAATGCTTGCAAGTATTTTTTTGCTTTAATAATTATGTTATACAGTTATATAATTAATAAACATGCAGATAAACACGTGGCATGATTTAGTTATAATGTTTGAATAATATTTATCGAATGTTTAATTGTAAATGGATGAATTTTGTAAATTATTATAAATTTGATTTAAATTTAAATATTAGTCATTAATATAAAAAATAATAAGTTAATTTTAATTATTATGATTACTATTTGTTTAAAAACAAGGATTTTAAAATTTACTAAGTATAACATTTGAATGTGTGTTTTGGTATCATATGTTTACTGTTTCCTATACCCAAATATCTATAATTTAACCAGTCATTAAAACATTTCTAGAATACATTGAAAGGCAAAATCTTTAACCACATTTCAATTTAACTTATGGTGTTTACTAGGATTTCTAACTACTAAATGACAGTACCGTAATGTCTCTGTTGTAGAGAACTGACAACAACAATCATAAAAGATATTTAAGATATATTTTCTTTAATCTTCATAATTTGTTATCTATCAGATACCACGTGGCAATTATTAATTTAGCCATGAAAATATATATTTTTATGTTTAATTCTAACTTGCTTTATAATATAAATCTTGCATTCAATGAAGTTGCCACCAATGGCCGCGCTGAACTTACTAGTTTTTTTTAGTTGCTTTATAGCAATTAATGTAATAAATGCCCAAAATGGCCCAATTGTTCAAGTGCAGCAAGGTTCCATACAAGGAATTGTGCAGTCTACTCCACAGGGAAGACAATTCAACGCGTTTTTAGGAATTCCATTTGCCAAACCACCAATAGGAAATCTGAGATTCAGTGTATGTGCTCGCACTATTAAGTAATTGCAATTATTTTGACATTTTAAATTTATAACGTGCTATATAAATCATTGATATGCATTTTTAAGGCACCCCTTCCGGCAGATCCATGGGATGGAATTTTAAGCACAACCAAAGATTCACCCAGCTGCATTCAACCAGCATTTACAATACCAGTCAGTTTTTCAGGTGAAGAAGACTGCTTACAGCTCAATGTGTACACACCAATTGTAAGTTTACAATGTTGTTGTTGTTGTTGTTGACTAACAACAAAGACAACATTGTCTTTTTACTCATTGCTACAGTGTTTGGATCTGTGTGTATATGTAATCACTTTCACTTCATTTTAATCCCTTAAAATTGATGAACAGCTTCCATCAGAAGAAAATCCAACTCCTTTATTGCCAGTACATGTGTTTATCCATGGAGGAGATTATTTTGGTGGAGAAATTACTTCAACACATTTTGGTCCTGAGAGGTACATGAACACCGACATGGTGTTGGTACTGCCAAATTACAGACTGGATACCCTGGGTTGGGTGCTTAGATGAAAACTCATTAACTTGAAGTACAAAAAATTGATGATGGATGTAATTTTATAATTAAATCATAATCATTTAGGATTTTTAAGCACTGAAGATGATGCGGCCTCTGGAAATTTTGGCCTTTTGGATCAGAATTTTGCCCTACAGTGGGTCAGAGACAACATTATTGCATTTGGAGGAAATTCAAATGACGTCACACTTTCAGGTCGGTTTATATGTTGCATGTTAACTGCAGCTGTTGTTCCAAATGTTTAACTAACTCAAAAAACGTATCACAATGAACATTTAAGGTCAAAGTGCTGGGAGTAGTTCTGTTATAGAACACATTGTCTCTGAAAAATCAGCTGGTATGTTATATCACCAAATATCCTAATTTGTGTCTATGCACCAATGTTTATATATAACATCTATCTCCAGATTCATATGTTTTGTTTATGAATCCTATTTCTAAATTCAATTTTTATATGTTGAGGATTGTTCCATCGAGTAATTGCTGAAAGTGGAACTGCCCTTTGTCCATGGGCTCAGGAAGAAAGTCCCTTATTCTATGCACAGGCAATTGGTGAACAACTAGATTGTCCAACAGATGATAACTATGAACTTATTAACTGCTTAAGGGGAAAAGAGGCTGGGGACATTATTGACAAGAGTGTGGCTGTTATGGTAAACTTTATTTCATCATAATAAAGCTCTAAAAGCAAACATGATTGAAAAATGCAAATGATAAAATCAACTTTTCTTGTTTTAGATAAATAATCTGACATTGTCTTACGTGCCTGTAGTGGAAAATCCAAATAGTGGACAATTTATCACTGATGACCCTCTCGCACTATTACAGGATGGCAAATTTAATCAAGTCCCGCTTATAATGGGATTTAACCGTGATGAAGGTACTTGTTTGAATTAATAATAGTAATGGCAATCCCAGATAAAACCAACAATTATGCAGTTATTTTTGTGGTTTTATTGTGGATTAATCTTTGCTGGGTCAAAACGACAGGTGCATTTTTATTTTCAAGATACATAATTAGTATTAATTGCATCTAATCATTTTTTTTTCTTTTTGTCTCAACAGGAGTGTTAGTATACCAATGTAAGTTGCATTTAATTAATTAACAATTAAATGTTGACATTTATTTTTAATGTTTTAATATAGCTGAGCTTTGTATTCAAATATGAATATCGCCTAAGTACTTGCTTTAATTAAGTAATGTAAAATTTAAAATTTCAGATGTATTTTTCTTGTTTGAAATTATCGATGATCAGTTTTTTGACGATACACTGCCAAGAATAATACTTCCAATGCTAACAGATTTTAAGACAAATCTGATAAATGTCTCGTATGCAATCAAAGACGAATATTATTCAGAAATTGACCTTAATAACAGAACTCAAGTTACTCGAACTAGTATTGATGTAAGTTTAATATCTTGCTTACTTGAAAATTTTTATATTTATTATATTTTATTCATGAATGTACTAATGCATTTGGTATACAGTTGCTTTCCGATATGTTCATGAAAATTTGGTGTGCACAGACAGTACAACTTATTTCAGCACATGACGTTCCAGTTTATATGTATGATTTGAATTATGTCAGCAGTGAATCACAAAGTCATTGGTCAGGAGAGCCAGGTATTTCATTGATATTAGCAATTGCTATTTCACATAATTCTTCTAAAAGTCAATAATTTTTGAGTAAGGAAATTTCCTAACTCTGGATAACAATAGTATGTTTAAATTTTAGACGTGGTTCATGGAATAGAGTTATGGTATCTATTCAACGAAACTGAGCATGTAATTAATGATGTTGACAAACCTTTTGGAGAGAAACTATTCACTTTGTGGACTAATTTTATTATTAATGGGTATGAATTAGTAACAAAGCTTACTGATTGATATTAGCATTCAAATTTATAAAAAAAAATCTGTAATAATTTGACCATTGTAATTAGTGACCCGGGAGCTTCTGGAGACATTGAATGGACAGCAACAGCACCAGGTGAAACCCAGTACTTAGACATGGCTACGGAATTTACTATGGTTAATAGCTATGATCCAGATAGAATGGATTTTTGGCTCAATGTTGTACCTGCTATTACTGCAGATTAAATTACAGTTAGTATTGTCTCATGAATTACATGTTTGGGTGTAGTCCTACCCAGTGGCGGATTTAAGCCAAAAGGCGTGGTCAGCAAACCAATGCTACCGGTAAATTTAAAAAAAAATTTCAGCACTATCAATTGGGGCGCCCCCCAATAGGCTTTTGCTGGGGGCGCCGTCAGCAAATGCTGACTTTGCTGACCGTTAAATCCGCCACTGGGCCTACGGCCTACCTCATTTAATCCAATGATAGTTCCTCAAGTATATAGTCAAATGAAATTAATAAATTATTTTTAAACTACAGTAGTATATTTATTATTTACCACTTTTTGCCTATAGTTTTAATAACCTTGTCTGAGTTGTCTCAATATTTCAAAATGCAAAACCGTTTTGGTTGTATCATAATTTTGTTAACATTACATTTCTATAGTGGTGCAACCATAGAACGGAAAAAGTGAGTTATAGTAGGCCTAGTTGTAGCACAAATAGATGTGAATGTTTGTTTATAAAGGTTTTACACACTGGTTCAAGGTAATGCATACTTTTTCGGTAAAAAGAAAATACTACAAATCACAAATTAAACTGCAAGCAGATCTGGGCTAGCTAAATGGGCGCTTGTACCATTAAATTTCCCTGTTTTGTTTAAGGAAGCACGTATGTGCTGACTAATTTACACGTAGACTATAGCTACATTCACAGGTTATAAAATCAAAGTAAAAATTAAAGAAATCAATAAATTAAAAAAATAATAATAATTGCAAATTCAGAATATAAAATCTTTGAATTTTACTCATTTGTTGCAGGAGTTTATTCATTGGAAATTATTAAAGAGTGGAATGCATAAAAATAGAATTTGGCTATAACTTTAGCTTGCTGTACTGTTTGCAATATTATTATTGTTAGACCATTATTCCAACCCTCAGGGGCGGATACAGGGTTTTGCTAAGAAAGAGGGGGAAGCAATCACATGTTACAGCTTTAGGGAGGGCAATTTTCTATGAATACTGGTCGGCCATTTTTCCTGGCTAAGGGGGGGGGGGGTGGCAATCGTCCCCATTGCCCCCCCCCTGTATCTCCCTTTGCCAACCGGGGCACGTAGCCAGGGTGGGGCATGGGGTGGCCATGCCCCCCATTTGAAATTTTCTTGCAATACCTTATACATGGGACAAACGTTTTGCTTCCCCCCATTTTTCGGGCATTGCCCCCTCCATTTCTGCTGAGCTGGCTACGGGGCTGTTGCCAACCCAGAGACCATTTACATTTAGCTTCTATATATGTCATTTTATTTTAGATGTCGTTTGGAGAGCATCTAGTGAGATTTAAATGCTATCTATATCCTTGATATATATGTATTTTTATCCAATTGAAGTAAACCCACTCAAAATCATTGATACCTATTTCAAGGTTAATACTAACTAGGGTTCAACATGAAGAGCTTTGTTATTAACTAGTTACTACCATACTCTAAATAAATATTTCAATTAGATAATAATACCGACTGTTATAGTCGCCTTATATATAAACTTATAGCAACTGCACCAAGTATAGTATTTAATTACGATGATTTTATCCGAATTTGTATTTTGGGGGAGAAGAAAGGGGAGAAGAAAGATCGCGAGAAAGCGCAAAGAAAGTTCAAGGCGATGGGATCCAATTTCAAAGTCAAATATTTAAATCATAATGGCGACGTTTTGAGATACCTTTATAGATCTCATTTTAAACCCCTTGAAAACGCGAGAAAGTCCAATTAAAACCAATTTGTGAGTAGAAAGTACACCAGGCGCGTATCCACGAGGGGATGATGGGGGGGGGGCTATGGGGGCTGGGGTCCTAAAAACTAAAGTGACTTTAGAAAACAAAAAAAATTTGTGCTGAAAAACGCCATTTAATCTCTAAAAACTCGTCTTTCATGCACTTTAAATGCAGGAAAAACCGTTTTTCAAAGATATTTTTCTTTAAAATTTTCTAACACCTGGGGAGCTCAACCAGGGATGGATCATAGAGGGTGGCACCGAGGGCGCTCATCCCCCCCATCATCCCAGGAAGCTTGGAAGACACGGACTCATGTGTACTGCCAGTGCCCACATTGTGAAAAATATTGCTCCAACTGACTGCATTCCAAGACAATTCTTTCCTGTAGTAAACTGCAGTAAGTGTGTAGTTGGATTGTAACAGTTTTATGATACGCACTGCAGAAAAAATGCATTCAAGAAATAGACATTTTTTACTTTTTTTTCTTATTTCTTGGAATGCGAATGCAATTTTTCTGCAGTTTTGGGGTAATTAGCTTCGTTGTTCTATAAGTCAAGAAAATTTGTTACAAATCAGCATTGATTTCTTGCAAAGTATTATTAATTTTCAAGCCGTTCTAATACATGAAAACCATTAAAAAAAAACACATCTTAAAAAAAATGTCGCCTCCGGCGGTTTGGGGGGCCCACCCCACCCCCCTGCAACGTAAACCAATAGCCCCCTCCAACAGCCCACCCTTGATACGCGCCTGAAGTACACCCCAAAACTTAAAATCAAACTTGTAAGTGAGTTAGTAAAAGTGGCCTATGCGTGGTTAGTACAAATGGCTTTGTCAAGGATTGAAAATGAGATATGCAAAAGTACCTGAAAACATTTCAACTATAAATTAAATAGTTCACTTTGAAATTGGATCAACTCACCTCAAACTCTCTACATTTTAATTCATTTAAGAGAAAAGCCCTAGTAGACTACAATTTATAACTATGGAGTGATTTATGTGTTGCATTGATTGGGCACTAGAAATATTTTTGTTTTATGATTTATGAAACGGATAACTAAAGTAATTAATTGACATTCTCTAGGCCAGACAACGTGCTTCATAAATAAATTGCACTCACTATTTTCTAAAATATGGCTAAATATTTAGATTCTAAAACATTACACGAATTTTCAAGCAGGAGTATTTATAAAACCGTATATACTTGCAAGATTACAGATAGTAACAATGCTGATAAGCAATACTAAATTAAATAAATCCAGCAGCACGTGCCAACAAACTTTCTTTTTAAAGCAAAATACTTATAATACGGTAGCCTTAATAACAAGCTACCGGTATACAATGGTGCTTAAGGCATTTTGCCACATCACTTTCCTTTTGTTCAACTTATTAATATTAACAGCTCAAAGTCAGTTTGATGAGGCTAGTCCCATTGTTCAAACTCAACAAGGAAATATCCAGGGCCTTGTACGATCAACAGCAGAAGGCAATGAATTCTATGCATTTCTTGGAATCCCATTTGCCAAACCTCCTGTTGGAGATCTAAGATACAAGGTATATTAATAGACACTGGATGTTTAACACCCTTACAATTTCATGGAAATGGAAAGTATTTTATTTGTTCTAATTAAATTTACAGGCGCCAGTACCTGCTGATGCTTGGGACGGAACTTTCCAAGCAGTTCAAGACCCACCATCGTGCATTCAACCAGCATGGACAGTGCCAATCTCATCGACTGGAGAAGAAGATTGTTTGCAACTCAATGTTTTTACACCATCAGTAAGTATAAATTACAGCTCATTAATTTATTGTTTGCCTTAATTGTGTTTGGCTATCATTATTGGCTATATATATATAGGCCTAGGCATATGTATTGTTTTTCATTAAAGGTAAAAGCCCTTTTATTGAAAATTATTTTTAAAATTTAGACAACCGAAAGTTAATATTTTCATATAAATAAAAATTTTAATCAGACTTATACCATTAAGTAATTGGAATGATTAAATAAAAAGTTAGAAATTGCCTTGCTGGACAATAGGCCTACTACATTTTGCCTGTTCAAAGGCATATTGCTGACTTTAGTGGTGCATGTATCTTGATCAAATATGTGACAATTATTTTTAATAATATATGCATTAGCCTCAGCTCAGCAGAAATGGGAAGGAAGGAGGGAGGGGGTGGTAAAGTGGGAGGCATAACTTTTCTCCCATGTATAAGGTACCGGTATTGCAAAAAATTTCAAATGGGGGGCATGGCTATGTACCCCAAGTTCCCCTGGCTACGAGCCTGCATGATTAGCCTTCTATAGTCACTTCTAATTATTTTTGGCCCTGGCCAGACTGGCGTAAGTTGATTGAATGGCTGTCTCATGTGTGTGATCCACTGGTGATCCATGGTGTGATAGTCAATAGGAATATGTCACAGGTTAGGCAGTCTATTATCTAGATTCTAGAAAGCTAGGTTTATAACTTCCTGACTAAAGTATGAATCCAGAGATTATGAAACCAATTTGAACAAAATATGGTAAAACAACTAGCAGAGCCAGTGGCGCCGTATGTTGGTTACTAGGTTAACTAATTTTCACAAGACCTGCAAAGCAGCGCGAGTACCGTTATCGTATATTACAGAGAATTAAAGGATATGATGGCTCTTATAGTCGGTAAGTTTAATTACATTAGTAAAGTTTCACCATGAAAAATGTGATATTTCGTCCTGAAAAACTTTTTGTACAGGTATGGGGCTCAGTACGTCGCTATGACCAAATTCAATTGGCACGTGCTTGATCGAGCCCCAATTTGGAACTTAAGACAATGCATTGATATTAATTTATATATATATTCAGTAAACGTACCGTAAATAGGCAGCTATTACAGGAAATCACGACGTTTCAATAGACATGGAAGACGTCCTAGTCATACTACTATAGTCATGTAGGCCTACTACATGCATTTTGGCTACACCTTTTTTGTTATGGCACCTTGGAAGAATTATGGCACAATACAACTCATGGTAGGCGTCCTTTTACTGTATATGGAAGTCATGTAGCCTACTACATGCATTTTGGCTACACTTTTTTGTTATGGCACAATACACGTCATTTTCTGTGATGAATAAACTACCAGTCTTTTACGACGAATGACTTGCAAAAAGCAACGCAACTTACAAGATGGCCCCAACCTTCACTCGAAGTAAGCGCTAGAGGGCGCTGTACTTAAGCAAGAATGGCGCCATTTCCTGAAACAAATATTTCAAGGTGTTTGCAAATAACTATTCAAAATTAAGTGACATCATATATACCACAGCCTACTAAGATTTTATTTTTATTTTATGCATATATTTATTTATAAAATAAAAAAATCTTAGTAGACTGTGTATATACTCAGGCGGCTTCTGGCTTGCCTGCAGGCGAAAGATAATTGATTTGAGATTTCTTGATTGATCCTTCATGCTAACGTTTGAAAAAAACTATGATTGTAAATATATCTGTACATGTATTTATAATAGAGAAACTTAAGAATATTTAAATTTTAATCAGATTACCTGGTAATTATTTTATACAAACGTGATTGCAATTTACAATTAACATTTGTATGATTTGTCTTACCAGGTTTATATCGATGGCGTAGAGCACAAGTAGCGAATGTTCAATGTGATAACGGGGATCATTCGCTACTGTACTTGTGCTCTAAGCCAATGAATTTTATTATTATTACTCAGGTTTTCAAAAAAAGTCTTAATGAAAGCATAATTTCCCAAAGAATGGTAGAGTGTAGGCTATTGAGATTGTTTCACTCAAATCAACTTTCTTGTTCAGTAGCCTAATCTCGCATAGGCCTACTAGGTGATTTTAACTGCAATCATGTCACTCGGATTTCATATCAATGCCTTAAGGCACAAGTAGTGAATGAGCCATGTTATCACATTCGATATTCGCTACTTGTGAATTAAGACATTGATATGAAACTCAAGAAAATTATTTTTAATGCCTGCTTCTAGACAATCCCATATGCAAAGATTATTTTACTGCTCGTTCAACTTCAAGTAGATAGTGCTATCAGGATCTACTGCAGGTACGACTCCACAAGAGAGGGGAAGGGGAACGATAGACTGGCCCTAGCTCTCGATACCCCAATGAACCAAACAAGGATGAACTGGATCGTTATTAGAAACAGAAGCTGAGAAGCAGATGTTATAAAATTTATGTCACCCATTAGTTGTTATTCAGAAAGGGCTCCCGTTGTCTGTCATAAAAATCCAATTTTCACTCATTGTCCCTTACCATTAGTTCATAACTTAATTAAAATAGGACATATCCCAATGAAATGCAATCTTTTTCAATTTTTTTGGGGTACAGGATTTAAACCCATATATATCGACAAATAAAGAGTACATAATTTAACAAATTGAAAGTTATAAGGATTACTTTTATCTTTTTTAGCTGCCTACTGCTGGAGAAGCATCAGCTGCAGTTTCTCTTCCAGTACAGGTGTTTATTCATGGAGGAGCATACTTTGGAGGTGGCATTGCATCAACGGATTTGGGTCCTGAAAGATACATGAATACTCCAATGGTGCTAGTATTGATGAATTATCGATTAAGTGCATTAGGTAAGTAACTAGTCGTGCATTGAAAACTACATTAGTAAATATATATAATATTATCAGAGAGAAATAATTTATTTTAGAATATAATCTAGTTTTTACTTATGCAAATGCTATTAATGACATTTTAGTTAGATTGGATTATAATAAACTTCCTTTCTGGTTGTTCTGCGGTATATTCTCAATTGAAATAGCGTTTGATACATAATATTATAAACTTTACAACTCTGTTAAATCCATTTTAGGATTTCTGAGTACAGGTGATGATGCAGCCAATGGCAACTTTGGACTTCTTGATCAAAATTTAGCCTTGCAGTGGGTGAAGCAAAACATCGCTGCATTTGGTGGAAATCCAGATCAAGTCACACTGACGGGACAATCGGCAGGAAGTAGTTCCGTTTTAACGCATGTTGTATCACCAATGTCAAATGGTAAATTAATAAGACTGTCTTTAAAAAGCAAGAAATTTATTTCTTATGAAGCAGATAATCTACACCACGTGTGCATCCTCATAATATAATTTAAATACAGTATATATATATATATATATATATATAATTACCACTCCAGGTAATACAAAATTGTTGGCCCATCGTTAAATAATTGTTGGCATGTCAACTATGTTTTGGTTGGCCCTTTGTTGGCAGTTAACATTGGGCCATCGTGTAAATATTTCGTTGCCCAACACTGGACCGACTAGTTGGGCCAATGTTGGTCAATTGATTAGCAAAATAATTTAATTATAATTCCTAATACTCATTGACTCCAGGGACGTCATTTCAACTTTTTGCTAGGGAGAACAGACCCAACAAAATGTTCAAAATTTCTGCACTTTTTTTCTAGGGGTTGGCATGTTGGCATGTAAACATGGGCCAACATTGTAAAAATGTTTCTATGCTAATAGTTATTATACTGTTGGCATGCAACTATGGACCAACAGTTACACAATACCAATGCTGGACCAACAGTGTGTGTTACCTAGCTGGGACCTGGCTAAAATGTTGCAGATGCCGTGGATTGTTGCATGAAATTCATTTTTTAATATTCATTTTAGGATTATTTCAGCAGGCAATTGCAGAAAGTGGTAGTGTCATTTGTCCATGGGCTCTGGAGGAAAATCCTTTGTATTTTGCCAAAGCGCTGGGAGAGAGATTGGGCTGTCCAACAGATGATAACTTGGCATTGGTTGATTGCTTGAGACTTCAAGATGCTGGTGAAACTCAAGCTAAAAGCGTGGATGTCATGGTGGGCTATGAAGATATTTTCAATTATTGCAATGCCAAATTTAAATAACATTACTTAATAATGCCGTCCTGGGAATTTATATAGATTGCCAATCTGACTCTTGCATTTGTTCCTGTGGTTGAGAATGCAGAAACTGGATTATTCTTAACAGAAGACCCGACGTTGTTGCTAACAGAAGGCAGATTTAACCAAGTTCCTTTGATCTTAGGATTTAATCACGATGAAGGTGATCTTATATATGAGTGTAAGCATATTTATTAATTTACTTGAATGCTTTTTATGATTAACAGTTAACATGATATTTTATGCTAGCAAAATTACTATAGACAATCATGTAATATTATTTAGAGATGTATTAACGATAACTTTGTCCACATTTGTTTTGTTTATAGTTGTCTTCTTCTTATGTGAAAACATTAACGATGCATTTTTCGATGATATGATGCCACTGCTTGTTAAAGTTTTGACAGATTATAGACAAAATCTTGTCAATGTTTCATATGCCATTAAAGACGAATATTACACTGGATTGGACGTCAACAATAAAACAGCTGTTGATATTACTAATATCAAAGTAAGACTTATTTTGCTGGAGCTTATTAACATGTAATTTAAAAAGAAGAAAAGTTACCAATACTCAAAATCTTCAGGTTCTCTCTGACATGTTCATGAAGGTTTGGGTGACTAAGACAGCAGAATTAATCTCTTCACATGCTGTTCCTGCTTATCTTTATGCATTTAATTATGTCAGCAGTACTTCATCTAGTAATTTTACAGGAGCACCAGGTAAGAGTAGTCCTAATATAAATTTCTATAATATTTTTGCAATCTAATGTAGGCTATTATATGAATTGATTCAATAAATCAGATGTAACACATGGATCCGAAATGAAATATCTTTTCAACACAACTATTCTAACTGAAAAGGACAGGAGTTGGGGACCTCAATTTTTTGATCTTTGGGTAAATTTTATCACTCAAGGGTAAGCATTTAAATTATGATTTTTTTCATAATTATATTTTTTTTTTTAAATTGAGTTTGCATTTCTAAATTAAATGAATTTTATTTATTAAATGCCCTTCAGCAACCCTGATCTAGCTACCTCACAATGGGTGCCAAATACATCAGGAGGATCCACATATCTGGAAATCAATGAAGTATTTACATTAATAAATGAATATGATCCTGAAATAATGGAATTTTGGTTCACAGAGGTTCCAGCTATTGTGAATGGGTAACCATTTAACCATTTATATATAAAAAAGCAATTGTTTGTTTCCAATTTATGTTTGATATAGTATTTTTTGAGAATTCAAATGTGCAGACAGTGTTATTAATTTTATTTTATCTTCCCTAGTAGAGTTTAGAGAAAACCTACAGTTTTTTTTCGAATTTTTTGCAGTTTATTTGCAGTCTTAAACTGCAAAAAACTAGTTTTTCTAGAAGTTAATGGAACAAAAAGCTACATAATTTGTGCAGGTTTTCTTTAGAAAATGTGCAAGTTTTTTTTCCTATAGTTTTTCTGCAATTTTTATACAGTTTATTTGCAGTTTTTATACAGTATTTTTTCTAATCTTTCCACAGTTTTTTCTACATTCTTGTGATACAGAAAAACTGCAGAAAAATAACAAAAAACTGTATAAAAAATGCAGAAAAACTGTAGAAAAAATTTGCACATTTTTTACAGAAAAACTGCACAAATTATGTCGGTTTTTCGTTTCATAAACTTCCAGAAAAACTAGTTTTTTGCAGTTTAATACTGCAAATAAACTGCAAAAAATTCGAAAAAAAACCACTGGGTTGTAATCGTCTTATTGCTGATTTACCTAAATTCGTGAAACATTGTCTAAAAGCTTGTTAAAAAACTGGTTTGGACCTGTTTTATTCTTATGTGGATCAGGCCTTGTCCTATTGTGTAATACATGAGCTAAAGTCTGATTCGTAATGTTGTTATCAGTTTAAAAAAAAATTTCTGTAAAATTTGTTTAAAAATATCTAATTTTTGCTAAAATGAGATTAAAATCATGCTTTTTGAGATCTGGGAAATGTTGTAAATTCAAGTTTTCTAAGGCTTCGACTGTTGGACCAAAATTAGATTTTTATATTGAACTATGATTAACTAATAAATATATAAAGCATTTTAATTATTTTGTATTTAAAAAAAATTTAAAAATAGTAAAGTAATTGCGGGAAGTGTGGATAGAGGGCGCCATAGGTTCTACTATTTGGCAGAGTTTGTGCGTTTCAAACGCTACGCGACGAATTCCTCTTCGGAAAATGTTGAAATGATCGAGTTGTTTTATTTTGTTTAAAATTTCTACTTTTAATTCTGTGGAAGAAGTGCTGGGGATCAAGGGGAATTACGGGCGACGGTTGTTGGACGATTGTTAGAGATCGATGGACGTAGGTCTACTGTATTGTACTATTACAGACTCACAACAGAACACTTATTTGGCATTTCAATTGGGGGCCCCCCCCCCGATCCCCAAGTCCATACCGACCGTACATGCTAAGGTCGGTTATTCTGTTAAAATCGAATCACGCGCCGTGCAACTGCCTCATTAAACTCTAGCAATATTCTACTAGTTAGGATAAAGGTGTTAAGCTCAACTTTAATGGTTAGGTTATGTTGTTATGGCAACCCAGTTTGTTTTCTAAAGCGCTTCGCTCATTTTCCACTCTCGTAAAATGGCGACCAATGCCAAGTAGGGTTCGTGTTCGGGATGAGGATACGGTTATGTTTTGTCGTGATCTACATTGTTTTTTATCAATCGCGTGTCGTCGTCATTTGAGAAATGAATTTCAACTCGTTTTTAAAGTGTATCTTCATCTGTGTAAGTTGAATATTGCTGGGTGTAATGCCGATGGAATGGCCAAGTGAAAATTGACCGGAACAACGACCCTGCTTTCCTATTCTGTAATCCAAACAACAGGTGGAAGCAGTGGCGAATTATGGTTTTAGTCAGGTAAGAGTAACCTCATTTTTTCTCTAAATCATGAGGTTAATGGACCTCAGGACCTGTTCAGCTAATCAGTGAAATGCATGTTTATTGTCAAGAATAGTCAGGAAATATGCAATTCTAACACATATCCGCTCCATTTTTACCGTTATTTGTATTATAACATGACACCTTCTCATTGACGCTTTGAAACAGATTTTAGGGACTAAGCTGCAGCTGTCAACAAATTAACGTCGATTTGTTAAGCCTTATTTAAAGCTATTTTATAGACATTCTTTAGCATGTTACGTATAGTTATATTCGTTAATCTTACGTGATGTTGAAACGGAAAGTTAACTAAAGTAAAATTGCAGTGCAACCCAGAAAATTGAAAAGGTTAACCCACAGATCCACCGTTTTCAAGTAGGCTAGGCCATAGCATGGCCATAGCCTACGTTATATATAAATAACGTAAACGTAGGCTATGGATATAGGCTTTATAATGGAAATTAACAAAAATACGTTATGTTAAAGGTGCACATGCACCCTTCACTGAATTGTGTATTCTGAAATGGGCTCAAATGCATATAGCCTATCGATTTCATATGCTTGCTGGAATTTGCACAGGTATATGCACAGGAAGAGCTATCATTGACGATGTGAGGATAAATTTTCCCCCCAGATGTGGCAGTTATTTAACCGAGGAACATATTTATCCCCTCAGCGCCTGCACCCTCCTGTGGATACCTTCCTTCAACTTGTGCAACTAGATTTGCAAAATCTAGCTAGACTAAATTATTATGCTCGTTTTATTATCCTCAATTTGCTGTAATACAAATGAATAGCACCAAATTGCCTATAAGTGGTGAATGTTGATTGAGCACAAGAGAAACTATATGAGTGTGTAAATTCTGCCAACACCATCTGATATTATTAAATCTTGTTACTTTCCCCACTGAAATTGTCATTTTTGGATTCACTTTATTACAATGAGATAGTCATTAATGTGTTTTTGGATGTGTGCATTTGAAAAGTGGTGAATAAGACCATTTTTAGCAACTAAATTTAGTTCAAATTTAAAATATTCCGCTATGACATTGAAAACCATTAAAATTGTTAAGTCCCTTATAGGCATGCAGCATTATTTAAATTACCGTTTCCATCCTTTGAAAACTTGTGGAAACTATACTTTTTCCTGACCGAGGTCGTCATCCCTACATTTTGGAATAATACTAGGCCTATAGGAACTTTTGTAGGTGATTACAGTTGCTGACCAAGCGTCTCATAAATATATGGGATTCCTGAGACGGACTTATTTCAACTAGAGGGAAAATGTCATATATTATGTCAAAGGATTATCCTGCTCCCATCGCATGCACTGAAATGCATTTTGCACCAAATCAGGTGCTTTCATCAGCTATATATTTTTTATGGTTAGTCTTATCCAAATTTTAATTTCACATTTTCATATCAATTAACCTCTACAATGAAGCCTGCTTAAGATGAACCAAATTTTATTGCCATACAACATGCAGTCCAGTGTTTTTTTTTATTCTAATTATGTCTGTCACACGGTGACATGGGCTTGATTTTTATTGATGTGTTTTAATTTTTATTAGAAAATCTATTCAACCTATTCAATATAAGAGGGTATTATATTTTAGTTTTCAATGACAGAGCTCTTCAATAGACAGGTTTGTGGATACCGTTTAACAGTAGTATATGTTTTTGAAATTGTATGCAAGTCAAAAAAAATTGCCAACTCATTCCTATAGGCTACAGTCATTTCTCATTTATGACCTGACAATCTCATTCTTGCCATATAAAATAAACTATAATTTGTTATTTTCTGCTTGCAGCTTTGGATTTTCTTTAGATGTCAAATCTTTTAAATCCCATAAGACTTTTAAAGACAACGTTGCACTGCATTTCATGGTTTTGTAGACGTATAGCACCATATTTATAGGAAAATTTTAACTATAAAGTCTTTTACTTTCATCACTCTTATGCCCTCTCTGAAATAAATGGTTTCATGTTTTTCTCATCTGTTTAATGTTATCACAAATCCTCCCAATGTTTTATTTTTTCCAGTTTACTGATAGCCGGTATACCGGTAATTATTAGGAATTCAGAAATCCCATACATTGTATTTCTGACAGCATTATAATATGTAATTCATCCCATGAGGGTGCAGAAAAGCTCACGTCATAAATCCTCCTTTTGGAGATTTCTGAGGTTTCTTATAATAAAACTATTTATAGATGAGTTTACCTTTTCTTGAGATCGAAATTTTTTAGCATAAACATAGGCTACATGACATATGTAACTTGTTCATATATATATATGCATGAAATATGCACACGTTTCCATTTAAATGTCAGATTTAAATTTACAAAATGCTGATATTTGGAGTTATACAGGGTATTCGGTTACTATTGAATAACCCGGTGCATATTAAAATATGAAGGAGTATCGAAACATAGTCAAACTTTTGGTCAATTGTATGTATAGCCTACCTAAGATATGCGTGAGTTAAGGGAAAAAAATTTGAAAGTTCTAGATAACTGTCAACATGGTCATTTTGATTCCTTAAGAAGGGATGAAGATGAAAATTTACCAAATTTGACAATTGTTTTTCAGGTTTCTCTTGAGCTACAGATACGAAATTAGATTTGTTCAATTAACGTAATGTAAAGATTGTATGTGAAAAATTTAGTGAGTGTTGGTAGACCTATACTAGATTTTGAGTATTGGTCAGCCGAATTTGAATCCCTATAACACAAACATTAAAGAATATATATGTAAACCTGATTAGATGATTGTATTGAAGGTGAAGTTGTTGTTAGTGTATTTACCAAATTTATTTTTGAGTATAAACCATGTTAAACATGCCATATTGAACAAATATGATTTTTCGAGAGCGATTTTTGAAGAGACAAGACTCAGAAAATTTTTTTTTTGGAAACCACTGTGATTTGGGCTTTAAAACTTGGTGGGTGTCCTTATATATGCTAAGGTATTTGTTTGCAAAAAATGAAAAAATTTGGAGTTGGTCATGTGTGGGGCATTTGTTGGTTAGATGTGGAATGACCCTTTTTTAATTCATTTTATTTCAACATCAATTTGTCCAGAGATTATAATCTCTGATTTGTCCAAACTGAAATTTTCCCCTTTAAATAACCGTTCAGCTAGAAAAATCAAATTGAATACATTATTCAATGTTTGTTCTGTTGAGATCTTGATATGGTTCATAGTAGGCTATAGTTTTATTTTTGTC
Source organism: Proteroiulus fuscus (assembly GCA_034700285.1). Classification (NCBI taxonomy): domain Eukaryota; kingdom Metazoa; phylum Arthropoda; class Diplopoda; order Julida; family Blaniulidae; genus Proteroiulus; species Proteroiulus fuscus. The sequence continues at coordinate 18,553 of JAQIXP010001081.1, forward strand.
ATCATACATTGTCGTGCATGGAATTAATGTGATTTTCTTTTATCATATAATATTATTTCTCTTTTTTATCAAGTCATGAAGAGTTAATTACAAATCAAGATTGTTATTCATGGGAGCTGAATGGTGGCCAACACGTTGAGGATCCTAGCAAATCGTAAGATAATTTATTTCTTTTTAAAATGTATTTTAATATGAAAAACATTTTTTTCCTATAAAGTAAATACTGAATTGCATTATTCCATAATCGTAAAAGTACTATGCGTTTATGCATTTAATAGGAAATGCATGTGCTCATTGTAATTGCACTTTCAAAAGAATTGAATTCAATAGAATATTTTTAAAGTATCTGAACATTTTAAGTATTTTAAAATGCATGCAGCTACATGTATAGATTCAGCCACATGCATGCACATGACACATAGCCACATATAAACACTAATATATAATTTGGCATACAGAATTACAAAAAGTATTTGTTGTCTAAATTCATGTGAAATTTGAGTGGTTTTTTTCAAAATTTCTATTTATGTGTATAGTTTGTCATATATTATTTATTGTAAGACATCCATGTTTTAAATCCATTAGTTATAGTTCAAATAAAAATTTAATGCAATTTGTCAAAAATCAAGTTGCATGCCCTGCATTTGTGCCATTGCCTTTGCATAGGTATTGTTCATAAATTATTATTGTTTTCAAATCACTTTTTGGGATACAGTCACCAATACTGCATAAAGTGCTGTTGTTTCTGTTTATTTTATACTGAGATGCTATAGCAGCTTTGTAGTCATGGCAATGCTCTGCTATTCAAAACTGAAGTTGCCATGGTCACCATCATTGATTCATTCTGGAGTAGCCTATATGTTGGTACAGTGTACTAGAATTTTGCTAAATAATGTAGGCCGTTAATAAAACTCCCATTTTAGTAAAATCAAAAAATATTGTAAAGTAAAACCAACGTAATTGCATTACAATTATAATTTGATGATCCTCATGCATATTCTTGTATTACGGTATATAGACAGAATAAAAAAGTAAATAAGTACAGACTGATATAAAGGCATATCATATTAAATTATAGTTACTTTTTGGTAGATATATTTGTTTTTAATTACTAGTCTACTCAGAAATAAATGCATAGTACACTGTACTGTATTGCAGCTGCTGCGAAACCATGGACACAGTTTTTCATCTTGGTTTTGAATGTTGCCTTGCATGTATGACTTTTTATAATTCAACTTATTGATGTCCACAGCATTCTTTCGACCTTTCAGTAATCAAAACATGAACTAATGGTCTATTATCTCAGAGACTGGATAACCGAATGTACCAATTATAAGTGCATATTTATCATGTCTTAAAGAGCTCTACAAGATTTCCTAAGGAGGCCTATAAGTTAACAATGTATAGCCTAAATCCTGTACATGGTATTAAAAAGGGATTGACATTTCTTTCTAAGGAAAATGCCTTGAAACCCTTGAACTTCCATGCAATTGCATGAACAGCTAATGTTTGTGTAGGCAATATAGCTTAATTTACCATCGGTTTATAAGATATGTCTTGAATGACATTAAGACCCTTGATACTTTGTTTGGAAATGTAGATCGCTCTGATCTTTACTAATGAGAGTGACACTCATAGTATTCCACTGGGATATTGCTATATCCTTTTGTTACCTGATAAAATCTGGTAACAAGCAACAATTTAATTGAAATATCCCACTGTGCAGGTGCGAGCTAGGAATAGG
>JAQIXP010001082.1:0-20293 GCA_034700285.1 Proteroiulus fuscus
GACGGTATTTAGTTGGAAACCAGATTTCCAGCATTGTACCGTAAATCTAACAAAAAATTTTTAACAGTGTATACTGAGATTACATCAGCTGCATGCATGTATACAGGCCTACCATGCAGTATACCAATTTTAACTGATTGACTACAATGGTTTTGAACATTATAAATTTGAAGTTTATAAGTTTCCTATATATGTTTGCTTGTTTATTTTTATTTTGCCCCCAAAATTGTAAGATTTTTGTATTCTGTGCATGGCGTAGGCCTATACATATGGCAATATTCTAATTCATTATAGGGAAAGTTTTATGTATTAATAACATAGCCTATTATTAACATGGGCAGAGACTCCCTGTATATTTATAGTGTATGGTGTGAGCCACAATGTAGGCCTATATATAATACAGGGTGTTTGCATCCATGGGCAACAGTTTGGAGCAGCTATAGCTCCAGAAATAAACTACTTGTCAGTAAAAATTGTGTCATCACCCTTTGATGGCCCTATATACTTTCTTCCCTTTGGTTTTCGTGGTTTTTTCATTTCATGCAGGATGAACTGCATGCATGCATGTTGCCCATGGAGCGTTTTAAATGAAACACCCTGTATATATTGGCAATTTTTGTTTAAATATATAGCGAATTTCACCCAAATAATTATATACGGTCCAAATTTCTAATAACATTTCAATAAAAATGTTTACTAAAAGCTAAAGGATATGGAGGCGGCAGTAATTAAGACTATATAATTATAATTATAATTATATCTCACTTGATACAAAATAATATATAGTTCAATAGGTTTGGTGCATGCCTTCAATATTTCAGTATATTAAAATAAGCAAATTAAGTATATAGAAATGACGGGTGGAATGACAGATTGACGGATTATAAGGCAAATTCAGTAGCAATTTCACACGGCCTATATAAGGCTCGCCTAGGAAATTATAGGAGAAACTGCATGCATGGTGAATTTTTGATTACACAAGTACAGTGCATGGTGTATGCCAATTTAAGATGTAATTTGACCTTTTTCTTTGAAAAACTCAAAGAATTCTTAGCTCGGCCTTATTAAACTCGGCCATATCCACTTAAATATATATATATATATATATATATATATTTAAAAATGGGGTAATTTTTAGCATTTTTTATTCAGTTTTAAATAAACTTTTTTAAATAAATGACTGAATTTCCATATATATAGGACGTTGTGTAAATAGTGACATTACAATGTTTTTCTGTAACATAAAATCCCAACATTTTTGCTGCTAAAATTGAATTGTGTCCCGTATATATATATATATATATATATATATATATATATATATAGTGCATCAAGGACTACCAGTCTTTTGCTTTATTACAAATGACATGTAATTTTACATTTTTAAGTAAATGCCAAATTCAAGGTTGTGTGGTTGTATTGCATATATATATACGTCATGCACCCAATAAAAGTGCCATTCTACTCCAAAAACATCCGATTTGCATGCAGTGAAAAATAATACTGTGCATTTGCAATATAATACGACTAATTTCGTCAATTAAGCTGACCAATTAATAAGTAAAAATAAAATGTATGTTTACATAACCTTTAATATGAGCCTCGTAGTCCTTATAAGTGCTAACACCAAAAGTGGATCGGAAAAATCCATTATGAATTTCATCTTAATTGGAAAAAGTGTAGGCCTATGTGGTTTGAATTATAAAAGAGATGTTGCCATGGAATCATTTAAATTATTTTTATTAAAAAGGAAAAAAAACATTTGTTTCCCTAAACACCATGACAATGAATAAAACTTTTGCAGTGTTAATTTTACTAAGTCACATTTTTTTATTTATTTAAAAAAAATATTGACAAAAGCCTTCTACAATGTACCATTTCACAAATAAAACACAACTTTAGCCATATATTATGCTATAGAGACCTATACAAGCATGCTAATTGAAAGTATTATGACACTGAATGAATTTTAAACATTAAAAACATTTAAAGTGAAGGATATAGAGCTCAAAAGATATCAGCAGTATAGGCCTACTGATTTTTATCAAATTTATTGTTCGAAAGTGAAAGGTTATAGTAGGCCTACCTGTTAGTGTATATAGTCAACATTCTGCTTATATTGTAGGCAGGGGGGCCCAGGGTACCTCCCCCCCCCAGCAATTTTTAAATTCCATAGAAAAGAAGGTCGGGTCCCCCAAAATTTGCTTATAGAATATGAAACTGAATAGGCCTAATGCTTACTGAATAAGTTAAAATTATAGTAGGCCTATCCAAATTTACACATTTTCAGAGTGAAATTTTAAAGCAAGATGTAGGCCTGATGTAGGCAGTAATTAACCCAACTGAAGAGGGTCTGCTGTTCAACCAGGTCTTTCTATTAACTCTGCCGGTGTCCAAAAGATACTGCCTCCAGTTTTTGATACACGTGTTTTATTGGCAGTTTTTTGATGGTTTTTGTAGATATATTTTAGCATACATTTCATTATTTATTGCGACAATGATATTCCCTAAAGCAGTTTATAGCCTATTGCTTACACGTCCTATATTTTCTTTAAAGATTCGAATCACCCTGTACGCAGCCTAATAGTGAGCAAATTAATCTTGTTTTAAAAACGAAGCCACACTTGATAAGTCATGCATTTGGACGATGGTTTATTAGCTTTAATGTTAATGAAGTAATACTATGAAGTTCAAATTATATATCTCTATAAAAAGCTGAAAAGCTGCCTGCCGCTTGTAGGGGGAAAAAAATGTGCTCGTCATACAAGTTTTCACGAGTGTCTTAAATGCATGAGCAATCTAATAGGTTAGCCTGCCTTCAAGGTCTAGGTCGTCCGAACATATTTCTTTAAAGTCTGGTTTTATCAACTAAGGAATTAGAAAAGTGTAGGGTAGCGGGTTTCCATGTCTTTTAAAAAGCAGGACGTGGACTAACAAAGTGGGTTGATAGTATCCATTGGTGCAAGTATTGGTACATGTACTTCCAGAAGTACAGTACCCAACTTGAATTGGATTTGTTGCTAATTGCTAGGGAGTTGGTTGATAATGTGGAAATAATCCTGAGAAATTTTGGAAATATTCGAAACTAGAGCTGGCTAGGAGGTTCAGTGAAGTGTGACGAGTCTTGTCTGGTCTGGCAAGTAAACTATTTTTTTCATAATTTGTATTGCTTTTAAATTTTACTGGTGAGGAGCTGTGATTTTTCTCATTTTTGTTGTTGTTATGTATGAGTAAAGAAATGCATTTTTCTATAGTAATAATTATTTAATTCAGTGATTTAAGTTTTGATCAAGCAAAAGACTACTATCAGAAGTAAGATTCTGAATAATGATGTCCTGAATTTTAATGTGCCATAATTATTTAAAATATTGGTATAATTCATGTCGATACTGTATTACTATGAATATGCATTGATTGATGCATATATATATGCCTAAGCAGTTTTTTAACTTATTGCCATCCTCAAATGTTGCATAATTAGCTATACATTTGACATAGTTCATTTTTAAGTGTAATTTAATTAAATACAGTACATGTACATATGTAATTGCATACACATTGAACAATTTTTTATCATAATTATTTAATAGCTTTTTTTGGGTTGTATAATATTTTTGATGAAGTAGCCTAACATTGATTTTGAGACAGCTTACTTAAGCTATTAATTTCAATAAAATTTTATTAGTTCAGGGAAGCGGTCTGTAAAATTGGGTGATCCAACAATCAAGCTTGTCAAGAAGCTAGTCTTAAATGCCCATTAGCTTAACATTTTCCAGTTTAAATTAAGCAGGCAATTAAAAAAAACCCAGCCAAGTTAGTCTGTTAATACTTTTGAGAAATTTTTAAGAGCAAGATTTAATTAAGTAAGGGTACCGGTATTTAAAAAAATGACGACATAACCTAATTATGAGTTTGATTCTATTTGAATGTTTAATAATTATAATTTAATCATTGTTCTGGTAAGCTATGACATTCTGATTCTGGGGTAGTTTAAAGAACATGAAATACGCTTAACTTGTAATTTGCTGACCTTAAAGAATCGACTAGCATTTTGCGAGCATTCGGTGTCGTTAGGTTAATGTCATATTGATCAGTTCTATTCAGCAAGCGTGTGTTGTATATACTGCTAGCGTTAAGCTTTCTTCTTATAAGCGTATTGACTAGTTGATATCTGATTACTTTACTCTTTTCCACTTGCAGAACATCATGGGGAAGTGGCGAGGAAGGTTTACCCCCAACTCCATCAATTCAGTGAGTCTGAATAATGGTCATTCGGATACTGACGGTGCCACGGCACCACTGCGAGGAGTGACCAACGGGGATGGACATCCACCCGTATCAATCGTCCCGCCGTCAACTACCCAGCCTAGCTACACGAGTAGCACGAATGGATGGGCACCCAGAAATCTGTGCCATGGTCCGTGCAAAAATCACAATGATTTGAACTTTTATCTTACGTCGGATGGGATGAAAGAGCCGAATATTGAGCCAATATCCGATACGGATGAGGAGGATGTCACCGACGACAACAGCATGTTATGCGGCATTGGTGCCTGTAAGCCCAAATGGATTCAACCGTGGGCTAACAAAAAGGTCTTCCTGGCTGTATTCTGCTTGACCAGTGTTCTGCAGGGAATGTATTACACCTACTTTGTCAGTGTTCTGACCACCATCGAAAAGCTCTTCCAAATCCAGAGTAAAACCACTGGAATAATTATGTCGGCCACCGAAATGGGGCAGATCGGTGGCGCTCTACTGTTGACTTATTACGGGGGTCAGGGCCACCGGCCCAAATGGATAGCTTGTGGTATGATAGTGTTTGCCGTAGCTTCTTTTCTGTGCTCCCTTCCTCACTTCATCTTTGGAGCGGAACTGTCGGCCACCATGCGAATGAAAGGGTCCATGAATCGTTCGGTTTTAAACCAAATGAATTTGTGCAGTGAGTACTCAAGAATTATGCATCACCTACTCGAGGAGCCAAATGAGATTGACACCCTTAACTTTCTCAATGCCAGCTCAGCCGAATTTTCAACACTAACGAGTCTTGCGCCGCCGATTTCGACTGCCAGCTATAACGGAGCTTTCACGGATGGGAATTTATTGTTTTCTAACGTGTCCAACATGTCCCAGATGATGCCGCTGTACGGCGACTTTGAACACTGCAAGCAAATCGATTCTGCAAATCATGCCAGGATAACAAAGATTGTCCTGACAATTTTCTTCGTTAGCCTGCTGTTCATTGGAATCGGGGCCACTGCTGTATACACGTTGGGTATTCCATATATAGACGATAATGTGGCAAATAGAGATTCCCCTCTATATTTTGGTATGTATGCTCTTGGCCTGGGAGTTGCAATGTTACCTATCTTGGGTTGTGTTAGTTAAGCTACAACAGGGTTATTAGGAAACTAATGGCATTTCCACTATGTGCTGTCCATATGTGTGGTTGTCAACATTTTTGTAAGGATTTAATATTTTTTTATTTTTCAGCCATAACAATTGGTGTGAGAATCCTCGGTCCAGTGTTCGGATTTTTACTCGGATCCTTTTGTACCAGCCTGTACGTCGAACCATTTGGTAAGCCGGACATTTTGCACATATAGTTAAAGCTATTTTGTTCACCAATGTGGAAATCTTCACTGTTGAATTTTGTTACCATTGGCAAAACTGAAATTGAGTCGGATCCATGTATGTATAACGATATAAATGGTACAAACGAGCGAGTTGTTAAAAATGGCGCTGGCGAATTAATTCTGTTTAGAAATTGCTGTAATTATTGATGGATGGTTTTTCATTTCAGAAACACCAATATTCAACAGCAAGGACCCACGTTGGATTGGTGCATGGTGGTTGGGCCTGTTTATCGTAGCGGCAGCACTTATGGCATCTTCATTCGCCATGTTCGCATTCCCCAAGCAACTACCCATCAAGAGAAAACGGAACCCGTGCCATCCAGTAGGCTGTAATCAGCAGGGAGATGGGATTAAGCCTTCACTGGCCCCTATTAAAAAGCCAAGCTTGAAAGGCAAGTATTTGAAATATACGTCATATAATTTCAATCAAAATATTTTTGCTTATTTTGGATTTGACAAGAATATTACGAGCTTCGTAGCGTTTTTTATTTAAGTGTTCTTCTTTTAAAACTTTTGTCTTCACTTCTCTAAAGTAGCAATTATATACATCTTCTCACAGATAAATTTAAGGGTGCTAGCAGAAAGAATTGTAGCATATTGTCTGGGGTTTTCCCTCCTAGATGGACCAGGAAAGGGGATTTGCGTTATTACTTTCTTATCCTTTCTTTTTTAACTTATACTTGGTTGTAGTATTTATTCAAACACTTAAAACCTATCACTCCAGAAATGACTCATTTCTTGGATGTGTTGCAAAACTATCCCTAGACCTGTTTTTTATTATTAACAATGATTACCTTTAGCATAGGTTAAATTCACCAGCATATATTACAGGCCTCATGGATATTAAAGATGGACGCCAAATAGCAAACCCTGTCTCGGTCTCTGTGCATTAGCAAGCTGGATGTATCTGCAAAACCATAATTCCTGGAATTATGATCGTGCAGGTGCATTGTTAGCACACAGTTAGAAAATTGATGCAGATTATATGAATGTGGTAGTTTTATCATCATAAATTAGCTCTTTATTTATGACACTAATGGAAAATGCAGGATATTACGGAAGCGACATCCGTATTTAGTGTGTATCTTTCATGTTTTTGATAAATGATGATTTCACGCTTATGCAGGTGGTTTTGAAGATACAGGCGTGGGGTAGTCGCATTACCTTATATTCATTTTTGATGAAAATATGATGTAGTGGCAATTATGGCCCCCATGTTTGTCATAAAATATGTTTAGCTTTGCAAAATTCAGCACCTCCAACCTTATTTTAATCAATCAAATCCAATTAATCTTTGTAAGAGCACTTTTTTCAAAATTTTTGTCAATGCTGAATTTTTTTTTTTAGAAAGAAAAAGGTGTATGAACTCACAACACTATGTGTAACAATTAAACTTTGTGTGATGAAGATTCTAGGGATAATAAGTTTTCGCTTTTTAAAATACTTAAATTTTCAAAAAAAAAAAAAAAAAAAACCCACGTAATTTCAGATATTCTGCTCTAAAACTGAAAAAAGTGTCATTATTTATTAAATATCTGGGATATAGTGAGAACTTTCGTATTGCATTGAAGTGTAAGAATGCAGTTCTCATATTAATTTTCTTTACTGACTATAACTGATTAGCTATGAGGTATCTGTAATTCACCATTCAACATGCATTTTACTGAAAAAGTATAGAAATATTTTAATGCTAAGTGTAACTGAACAGCTGCTTGCTATTTTGGCTGCCATCTTTATTGTCTGCTCAGAATCAGGGATAGTATCGATAAGCTAACAAAGTCCATTTTTATGTTTTTACTAAGCTCTGACTTTCATTAAGGGAACCACAGATTGCATTTTTGACACCTTACTAGAGATATTTTGTAAAGCACTTTCGTGTGTCTGTGATGCCGATTTTGAACAAGCATCAATACGTTTGAATGCACTTGCCATAATAATTAGTTAGCACTTTTAATTCGTTTGACTACTATTATTATATACTAACATTTCTACTACTTCAAATTAACTTTCCAAAAATGTCACTATATGTACTTATTAGCACCACCTCGACCCCATATGGTTTTGTTATATATATATATATATGAGGAAAAATTGGAGACATTTCCCAATTTCTTTCTTTCCCGTTGCATTTCTCTCTGGGGGCGTGTAGAGCCATCTAAGGACAGAGCTCATCATTCGGTGAACGGAAGGGAGAAGGTGGCACAAGAACGCTCGCGCCGCTTTGAAGGAAAAAACAGTAGGCATCACCCCCTTTTGTTACCCTGCGTTTAGATGAGCTTGACGTCTCTGGTGCCTGTTGTCCATCTCTTCTCCTTCTTGCTCTCTTCACCCATCTTTGATTTCATATTTTTTTTTTTACTTTCGTTGTGTCTTTTCGTTATTATTTCTGTCATCTATTATTATTTCATTTTGTAGCTTAAATTGCACTACACATACATCCTGTCCACTTGGGTTCCTGTTAACTGGTTAACACAAAGTAACTGTTCTTATGTTGTGTCTTTCACTGTGCAAATCATTTAGACATTCTTTTGTATAATTCTAATCTCATTAATGAATGAGAAATCCAAAAACTTCAAACTTGTTTGGCCTGTAGCCTACTTACCATTTGTTCCTTAAAACATTGGTCCACACTTAAACAAAACAATAACAACGGGTAAACGAGTTTACCACTGGTTCTCCATTTAGCTAAGAAATCTCAACAAATTTGAAATAAAATTAAAAAATTGACTAAAATGAAAATTATTTACTAATATAATTATTAAATTAATATTCAAAAGAATGTGTACGTGAAAGTCCCGCATGTTCACCTCTATTGCTAGCTCGTTAATTTTTTTTGATTTGATATTATCATTGGTTAGTTTGCTGTTATTCTTTGACAGAAATGTGCAGCATGCGGCATTGCATGATATTGTCAGCTTATTCTGGCTTGTATTAAGATATTTACTTTCACTAGACGTAATGGTCCACGATGAATTTTGTTTCCCTTTTGTAATCATGAAGCACCATACCATAATGCAGGTACCATCACTCACCCCCAACATATAGAAATTATGCAAAACAAGGCACAAATTTGAGAGTTATGTTTAAGCTAATTGAGTTAACCATGTTCAGTGCTACAATAAAAGCAAATACAGGTGTTTCATCATCCCATTCTGGCAAATTTAGGCATGTTGTTGTTTCATTATTGGACTCCCCCCCCCCCCTTCCCACATCTTGTCGTGTTTTTTTCTTCTTTTTTTAATCTTTTTTTATAGTTAAAAACAGTCGATGTTTGTAGTGTGAGCAGTGTAAAAGCAAAATTTTATCTGTGAGCGTGAATTATTTTTCCTTTGACAACAATCCAGTATGAAATAATCATAATTTTTTGTAATATGAAAAACACTCGATTTGTTGTCGTTATTGTGTCGATATTCTCCAAGGCTTGAAACAAATTTCATACATAAATGCGTTTTTAATCAAAATTAAGCTTTTAAAACTGAAAAATTACTGCTCGTTTTTTTATTTTTTCCTGTTCGCCTTACCCAACTTAATAACATGAATTGAAGGCAAAAGGGGAATTGTAGGTTTGAGATTCCCTGTAAAAAGGGGATGGGAAAAGTTAAGGCGAATCTGGAAAAGACAAAACGAGATGACGAACTGAAACGGTCCAGATTAATAAATATTTAAAAAAGGAAATTACATTTGAAGCATGAACATGTCGGTGAGGTTAAGGCCATGTAGAATCTATCTTGAGGCCAGGTGGTACGATAATACAATCATTGGTTAAGTTTATAAAGAAAAAAACAAGTTAACACCAAAGGAATCTTAAAAAAGTGTGAATTTAAAAGAAGAAAAAATTGTTAACTGGAATATCAATTGGGAGCTCCTATGTTCAATTCTGACTTTTAACTATCATGATTATGGTGTTCGTTGTGTTGCATTGTGCCTCCTGGAGTCCTGGGCCTGCTAAGATGGGTTTGAGGCCCCTCTCTCACTGAATAGGAGTGATAACATCCAAAAAACGCCAATGTGCACATATATATGATTTTGAAAAAAATAAGTTTGAATACAAGATTAAATACCTCCAAAAATTCTTGGGAATTTCCCTAATGGCTTTAGTATGCTACGAGTTGATGATATAGGGATCCAGTAATTAAGACGTGGTTGTCAACCACTGCCATATTGTGCTGTAGGTTGCGACCATTATTATTCTTATAAAAGCCAGAAAAATCATCGAAATTCTAATTTCCAGTTATATTTGGGGCTGAATTTGCAGGCCATTGCACTGCTCTTAATCAAAATTTGAAGCATGGAGTTTACACGCAGCCCACTTCATCTCCTTTCTTTCCTTTTGTGTTTCCATATCAATTATTTTTTGGAATCATGAATCTATATATTGGTGCATGATCTTGGTTTTTCACATGGTAGTATCCTTAGTCCTTACCGCATGTTCAGTGCGCCACCTTTTTTCAATGAAATTCTGAATGCTGAAGCGGTGCACAAGATGACCGGATAAAGTTTTCTCATATAAAGGGAGCGTATACCATTTGCACGTTTGTACGAGTCCGAACGCTTGGATTCTGGTATTCAGGGATAGACACATTTCGTTGTTAGAACTTACGCACAGGATTTGTGCCCGTTAAATGTTTCAATGGCATTTCTGAATAAAGATTGTATTTTCATGGCTGTTTGAACCTGAAGGGAGTGGGAATGTCTCAGTGTTTGTATATGACATGTCTAGGTCAGAGAGTTAAGCACATTTTTGTTTGGTCGGATATTTACCCAAGTACTAAGGTTATATTTTTTGTAGATTTTCCGGTGGCCTTGCGAAGGCTGTTGAAAAATGACATTCTGCTATGTCGAACCGCAAGCAGCGTGCTACACATTCTTCCGATCGCTGGTTTGTATACTTTTCTACCAAAGTACATTGAAAGTCAGTTTCGTATGACTGCGACGGAGGCCAACATGGTATCTGGTAAGCCAGTGAATTTGCTTGATAAACTTTTGTGCAAAATTACACACTTGCCCGTTGTTGAATTCAAAAAAATCTCTCCTAGGAATGGCTGGCATATTGGTCATGGGTGTGGGTATTTTTGCAAGTGGAACTTTCATGCGCCGCTACAAACCCAATCCTCGTTTTGTTGCCGGTTGGATCGCCATGACAGCATTGGCTTATGCAATTGGAATGGTTATTCTCACCTTTGTGGGTTGCCCGTTGGAGGATTTTGCCAGTCAACCAGGTGTCATGCCGTATGTTATTCAACTTATTTGTCATTTCTTGTCACATGGCGCTTGTATCTAAAAAGCATGCTCTGTTGTGCGTGCAGTTATAATTTTTGAAAAATCCAACAGGCCTTAAGCTTGGTTTATTTTATATATACAGGGGAGTTGGACAGAAAATTGAGTGCAATTCTAATTGTGACTGCGATCTGGGAATCTTTGCTCCTGTGTGTACCAGCGAAGGTATCACTTATTACTCGGCATGCCATGCCGGATGCAGAACCCTCAATCAAACTGGAAAAACCGAGACGACAGAAATAGTAAATGCCATAAGTTTTCTCGATTAATAACTTGTTTTGAATCGTGATCTAGAATATCTTCAATTTTATCGTTTAGTTTCTCAACTGTACCTGCTTAAGTCCAGGAATTACAGCCAAGCCGGGTTATTGTACTCTCAAGTGTAACAATTTTGTGTGGTACATCTGTATTTTTTCACTGTTTGTTCTAATCCACTCGACCTCTGAAGTGGGATCCATGCTGCTTACATTAAGGTATTACCATTATTGTTATCATTAAATATTTTCCTAAGATTATAATTAATTTCTCTGCTAAATTTTAACTTTGATTCCCTTACAGGTGTGTTGATCCCAAAGACAAAGCAATGGCTTTGGGACTGATCTCGTTTGCGATTGGTCTTTTTGGTAAGTTCAATCTGACAATTCTTGGCATTATATTTTCAAAGTAAATGTGAAAAGGGAATGATTTAGAAAAACAAATGTACTGTTTAGTCTATTTACTAATATTTCACCTTCTTTTTTAAGGAAACGTACCATGTCCTATCATCTATGGAGCTGTCGTGGATTCTGCATGTTTGGTTTGGGAAACACTTTGCGGCGAACAGGGAGCGTGCTGGCTTTATGATCCGCTACTGTTCCGTAAATTTTTTCACGGTAAGCACGTATCAATTATATTGCCAATCGGTACAAATAGACTTATGCCGTTGAAGGTTCCCCAATTTTTGCTCAAACTCTTTAAATCCAAAACTATGTGAATGTAGTTGTAGTAGTGTGTATTTTGAATTCAGTTCTGGTCATGCGATATAAGTAATGTTAGTAATGCCTTCCTTATGTTTGTTTTAAAAGGAATGACTGGTGCAATAATGTTTCTGGCTTTCATTGTGGACTTGGTAGTGTGGTACAAAGCGAAAGATATAAATTTTTTGGATGATGAAATCCAGAAAGTACCCGAAGAGGCAATGCCCATGAATCCCATTGAACTCAACATGATTGCAAACGAGCACAATGCAAATGCAGTCGAAACGAACTCAAACACGGTTTGAAACGTAGCCATAGATTGATGCTCACATCTAGTTAAAGCTACGAACAAAATGCTAGCTATTTGATTCTTAACTTGTAGAATATTCCACACTTTGGATTTATAGCAGGTGAGATTTTTCCGTTTAACCACTATCGGATACTATCATCAATTCTAGCATTTTCGCCGAATGGCGCAGCCATGGAATGGTGAACATCACGAGCGAAACTGTTAAACCGAAATCGTGTGAGTGCTACATGGATGGAGTCTCGAGGTAGCTTCAATTACGGGTCAATTGCAGCAAAATCTGTTGCACGCTGGCCGATTTTGCTAATCATAAACTATAATTACTTTTCTCTTCTACAATATGAAGGAAATATCTGTGATTTCTCAATTCAGATAAATCAAATGGCTGTTGAATGGTTTACGGTATCGATTTATATCATATTGCAAAGACAGCTCTGCAAATCGCCATGCGTGTTTACATTTAGGGATATAAACGCGTGTGCCATTTAAAGAACAGGAAATTTTGATGATGGAGACAGGGACACCTTGTCACCAGAATTTTTCATCCATTTGTATCATTCAAGGCTTGGCAATTTGGTTATAAGTTTTGAAATATGCCAATATTATTAGTAGTTATCGAGAGAATTTTTTTAAATGGTTACTCTTAATGAGTGTGTAGTGCCGAAAGTTAAATTTGTATGTATTGCCACTGTACTACAAATGAAATTTGGGGGCTAAAATCTTAAGATGATTTTTAACATTAGTATCGACCGATCTGCGTGCCTTTTCTTCACCATTGTAGTACAACAGAAATGGAGTTGAAACGTAGATTTGGCATACATTTATGGATTTGACCGTACCAAATTGGTTTGTGTATGCAACAGTGGAGGATTACCAATTAGACACACAGGAGTCTCTTTACCCAATTAAATTAAAGAAAACGTACCGGTGGTTTTTATCCTTGATGTATTTGAGGCCCTTATCTAGCTGTCTTGACGAGGACGACTCCATAAATATGGTAATCCGTCATTGTTTATGACACTTACAGGAGTTAGCCATTTCTGTTTATCAACAATTTATTCCATATAGTTTTTTTCTTTCCTCTCATCACAATTATGTTGTGCGTAATTATGTAGACCTATACATGCACTAGCACTTTCACATTTTATTTTTGTACAAATGCCAATATTTTACCATGCTTTGAAAGACTTAATTTTTGACTGGAAGATTATACTATTTTTTAAAGATGATGAGAAACCAAATGGCAATTATTATTTTACTTTATGGAAAATTAGACAGTTTTCTAAAATTTCAGTTCTATGAAAGTAAATAGCAGTTATTGTACAGAGATGGTTAACTCCAACATAAGGTATAGGAAAACATTTAGAATAATTTTTTCCAGTTATCATGAATTTGCGTTTTTATATTGTTTTTTAGCTCTTTTTTTTTTTTTTAAAAATTGTACTTAAATATCGTTTTTAAAAGCTGCATCTTTAAAAATTCAATGCAGGAGCTGCTGCATGCTCTTAAGTTTTGAAAATTTAATCATGCCGTGCTAGTCATATTTCTTAAGGGCTTGTTATAGATTTAAAAGCAAGTTCTAACAGTGGATCAAAGAATAAATTCAAAATCATGCGTTCTAATTTTTAAATTTGAGAATAATCATATTACAATCGTGAGCAGCATTTTACTAATTTTTACTGTTTTTTTAAATTTTACATTTTGAATTAATTTTTCTGGAAGATATTGTGTAGTTTTAAAAAAAAATTACTTCTAAAGAAAAACAAGAAAGGATGAGATCAATTTATATAAGTTTTATTCCCTGTAAATACCAGCACTTGTTTACATTTATGCTTCACACAACTTTTTGTATTGTGTGGTAATTGAAGGGGATTTGTCGTTGTTGTTTTTGTTGTTTGTGGTATAAAATTCAAATAGGAAGTGTACATAGAAATGTATAGAAACTTAATACAAAGGTTCATTGAATATGGGGTCGATAAAAACGAAACAGGCTTTAAAAATAAGCCATTTCTTTTGTATGAGATAAGTTTATATATGATATATATGTATGCATAGGATGAATTATCTTCATTAGCGATCCTGTTCTCTTAAGATAATAACACGGATCGGGAATTTTTTTTATGCCGGTCAGTTGTAAAATTTTGTCTATTTTCTCCACAAAATTACAGCATGTATTTTCCACGAAATAAATTTGTAGGAAATTACTTTTTATAGTCATATTTTCAATTTAGCAGGTTACCTAATATCTAATGTGAACTTTCTGCTATAGAACAACGCATCATTTGCTATTTTGTTATCTGGCCATTTCAGGTACAAATGTGCCGGTATTGAGATTAATCCATATACACACATATAAATTATGAATGAATTAACTTTGTATATGTATAGTATATATGTCTATGGATTAATCGCCAAGGGTTTTTTCCACGTGTTTCGAGGGTTATCTGAAAATGGGGTAGATAAAAAAAACAATTTTGAATAGGTACCAGTAGTTTTCTAAAAGTTATACCCTGGGCGCGTTTTTCATTGGCGCGTACCATTACTGAAATTTATTGGTGTCACGTGACTTATTTTCACTTGCAGGGGGTCAGGGGTCAAACAAGTAGGTAAACTGGAATGAACAGGCTATTTTTATTTTTGGGAAACGATGGTCAGATCAGATGACTAAACGCATAATCAGAAGTTATGAAATTTAAAGGCATGCCAAGGGTTAGAAATTTGGAGTATTATAGGCCTAATATAGAAAGGAAGGAATGGATAGTTTTGACGCCAAGCGCGTGTTGTGTCAAATTTACATGTAAGTCTACATATCATTTGCATTTATTTAAAGTGTGCTTGTCAGGCATCGCTTAGAAACAGCTGCAGGGTATGTCTAGATTTCTGGCTATAGAATTCATTATTATTCCTAATTGTATTGTTTTAGTTAATTGCTTGCCTGAAGGCAGTTTTGGACCAGTTGACAATGCCCCTTTTCGTTGCATTTTCCTGGTTGGGCAAGGCTCAAGCGGAATCATTTTGCTCCTGTTAAGATATGAAGACAGAAGCAGATTTTAATTTGGATAGAAGAATGACTACTGAAATCTTATTTCTGGAAGTTTAGGTAAGCTGTTGCTTTCTTTGAAAGCCATATCTATTTTAATTTGATGGATTTTCATTACATGTATTTGGCAATTTTGAAACACACATACCATAGGCCTATTACTTGGTTTTATATCAAATTTTATTTTAGCAAAAAAAAATACATTTTCAATCCGCATCAACCAAGTATAAAAAGTAACACAGTGTAAAAAGTATAAAAAAATAATTAAATCTAACTACAATAATGGTTAATTCAGCATGCCGTAATTTCCATTTCATTAGCAGAGGATTTATTAGTTATTTGAGGTATTTCGACAATGGCCTCGGTTGCAGGTTTTTCTTCCTCGAAAAGATTTAGGGCTCTGCACAAATATAATACATAACCATCCAATACAGTCCCACAGGTTATCACTAACAATGTCAGGCCTTGCATTACGTAGCGAAGATAGTCCGAATCGTACAGCCAACAGTTGCCGCGCTGACCACAATTATTTCCCCACATTATACATGCGGCATCCATTAAGGCACCATAGATTATGGGACAAGGAATATAGGCTGAAATAAGAATGTGCAGTAATAATGTTAAAATCCATAAAATATGACAAAATATCTGATATTCCTGACTATAAAATAGTACCCATTATCAGTGTTACCAATTAAAATGCATTGGTAAATGAAAAAAAAAATCGTCAGAAAACAGGCAGGGATCTAATCTTTAATACCATGCCAACAAAAAATGCTTTCTAATTGAGCCACGAGATGGTGCCAGCTATCTTTCAAAGATACTTTTTTTAAAAGGGAAGGCCATGATGTCTACCAGATCATAAAGTCATAAAACATTATACTTTGAAGGTAGTTAGAAAGTCAGGTTTCTTTTTTATAATATGCTAGTAAGTCATTATCAATGTGTGAATTTCATATTTCTGAAAAAAGTCAATTCCAACTGTAATAATTACCCTACTTTTTTGAATATGGAAAGCTTTGTGGTTACTGCTGCTGTTGACCACCAGAGGCATGATTTTCAACCCATCTTTCGTTTGGGACGACTAGTTTTAAGTGCTTATTCCAATTGGATGATGGCATACAAAGTTATATTTGACACCATGAAAAAGGTTAGTTGAGGGATATTATAGTTAAGGACAAAATATTTTTATTTATTATTTTTTTTCTCATAGATTACCTAGCTGTTACATATTTATATATTAACGTTTTTCACTCGTAATCCATTTGTGTTAATGAAAAAGCAAGGCCTTTTTACCCCTCGTACTCACCAAAAATACTTTCCATTAATGTGTGTACTGCTATTCCTAAGCTCTTGTCCTTTTCATCAATGCATCTGCAACATGAAGGACGAAAATATTAAACTATCTATTTAATTTTTGTTTTATTATTATTATTATTATTATTAACAACAACATGTAATAGCTTTTTATTTTTTGTGCTCACCTTAAAATAATAAGCATTCGGCTAACTTTCCTGGTGGCCATCAAAGTCCTCATAATCCCCATTACGATTAAATAAATAGTAAATGAAGAGCAAGAGAATGGACAGTAACCGGTTTTGGCCACTGGCATTTCGTGTCTTGTACTTTCATTATAAATGGTGTACTTGAAATTAAGTGATGCTAATTGAGTGTCATTAAAAATAGGTGTGACTGCAGTCGAGTCGTACTTGTTGTCGGCACAGGAACAATTCCGATAAATCTGAAAGAAATGTAGTAGCAAAATTTAAAAACACGGGTGCAGTTGGGCTTTTTGCGCTTGTTAAATTAATTACTACGGCCAATAGGACCCATGGGAAAACAAAGTGTCTGGTACGGAATCAACCCGTATCATTTTGTATTAATATAATTTATTTTTCTTCTGGGAAAGTTTGAAGGGCATAACTAACCGATTTGATGTGATTTAGTCCAGTTACACATTTAATTGTAAAGAAAACCCTCTTCAAGTGTCTCTATTTATTTTAGATAAACATTTGTTATATGAATAATTGTAATCACGAGCTTACCCAAATTATTATATTTTGGGTAAGCTCATGATTTGGAGTTGTAAATGTAAATTGGATGGGTTTTAAATAGACATTTAGGACACATTGTAGGCCATTTGGAAACAAATTTCAGTAAAGGAATGTATTAGATTTAATATTTTTTCCCCAAAAAATCCTGTTAGGTTGACTTTAATGTAAGCTTTGCATATTAACATAAAAAATTGATTTATGAGGTATCAGCCTCTCAAAGAGGAGGACATAATTTGCCAAGAATTATCTAATTAATTTTGTAAATTTTAGAGGTTTTTTTAAATTTAAATGAGTAATTCGATTGCCAATTATTGCTGAGATATGATTTTATTAATAGTAAATAATTACAGTAGTTTAAACCATGAAATTTTGAAGGAATTAAAATGTCTTAGTTGATTTTTAATAGGTAATACTAAACTTACTCTATTTTTTCTCTTATTTCCTTCATATTGGGTGCATCCCGCATGGCATGGTGAGAAGTAATTCTTGTTTTCAAGACAAATTGGAGTGAATTTAACATTGGTGCAATTTCCAGTGCAATTAGCAGCGCAGGCAGTTTGTTCATTCAGTCTGCATAAAACACAATTAAAAAATAAATGAAATACTGTAGTTGTTCATGCACGTTCCAACCAACATCACTATAATTCATTTTAGAGTGTACAATTTATTTGGGAATAAAACTGTTAGTCAAATTGCATAACAACTCAATAAAAGGGTTTCGACTAAGATCTTATCGATAGAAACCTTGAATCTTAAAAAATGGGTGAAATTTTAAACAGCAGTAAAATGCAAACTCACTGGATCATGCCATTTGCAGAGTTAGCATTAAAGCCTATGATTTCCAATGTAGGGCAGTTGATCAGCATCAGAGCAATTAGGGAACCGATATAAATAAAATCCAAAATAATATTCCAGGCAGTGACATAAATGGCTTTCGGTTTCCAAAAGCGAAGCACTACTCCGAGAATCAAAATTCCCACAATTCGCATGGCATTGCCGGAGATTCCTGAGGATGAAATAATAATGGTTATTGGGTCAAGTTTGTCAACATACTTAAATCATGAAATCAGTCATGATGTCAAAAAGGAAAGGCCAAAAAAAGTCATTAGTAAAAAATAGGCCTCACCTGTGAAAAAACTAGAATCGGATGCAGTTTGATGGAAATACGACTCGATATATTTTGGTTGAAATGTATCGTGCTATAAGTTTAAAATTGAAATTTGTTTAGGAATTCATTCATATTCTTTTCATTTGCATATTTTGCAAACTTACCCCATTTGTTCCAAATAAGATAAAGCATCTGGCTGCGGCGTGACAAATTAATATCTTGTTCTTCAGTAAGCGTTTTATGGCAGATAGTAAACCTAAATTGAGTAACTGAATGTTTTAATTTGTAATTATATTTATATAAAATAATGATTAATAAGTAATTACCTTTAATTTTAGGAGATTTCCTCTTATTGTTATTTGCAATATCTTTTTCTTCTGCAAGAACAATCTCTTGCGTTGGTTTTTCTTCTTTATTTTCCTGATTCAGTTGGCGAGGAAAGAATACGATAATCATTGATCCGATTAAAAAGGCAATTCCGATTATCACAAATCCAAGCCACCAAGCCCCGATCCACTTTGGATCATCCTCGGTTATTCCTGGGTTACCTATAAGCATTAATTTAGCCAAAATTAAATGAAATTAAATTCCCGTCTGAAATTTTTGTTCTAAAATAGGGTTCAATGCACGAGCATAATCCAGCAAACCAAATGGAATTGGAACGTGCATTTAGCCCCATTTTGGAACAAATTTCGATAGGATAAATGTAGGCCGACCATTTAGGCTAATAAAATTTAAATATGCATGTAATGTATTGGCTTACTACATGGAATATTGCTATATATACTGACAACTACTTGGTTATGGTATAATTAAATTCCAATTTATGAATTAAACCATATAGTTATACAAGTGCTGGTTGACCTTAAAATGGACAAGTCTCTTAATTTTTTAATTGCTGAAGCTTTTGGATTTTATAATAAAAAAATTGCCATGGCCTTACATCAATCAAGTAATTGAAACGTGTAATTACTACATTTTTTAAAAAATTTATATAACTTCTCACGATTATTAGTGGAAAGTTACTAAAACTGAAAGTAATATCTTGTCCATTCTGGATAAAGCAGAACTCGATGGACACTTAGTAGTTGCAGAAGCGGATTGCTTATTAAGCTAGGATCAAGGCTGATTTTTGAATTAAATTCAACCCCACCCACGTAGAATACACAGGGGACTTCAGTAGGTCAGACTGTATAGGTATAGGGAAACTTTGAAAGCCTCCAAAAATGGCGATTTAAATGCGAGAAGCATCTTTTACTGACCACCAAAATGCAAACGTCCTTCAAGTGTGCATGGTTGTACATTTTGAAAAGTTAAAATGTTGGGAAATAATGTGCTACTGTCCATTTCATTTACTTATTCTCTGAAGAAATATATTCTTGGAAATTATTAGTAAAGCGTTTATTGAAAATTACTGTTATGGGAAAATAACGTACTTGATAATGTCACGTAAAATTTGAGGCACAGGCCTCCCAAAATAGAGCCAACTGTAGGTCCGGTCACCTGTAGACCAGTCACGATTGCTGAAAAGAAAAACATTGAAAAAAAAAATCAATTTAAAAAGTGAAAAGGAACTATTACTTTTTCCAGTCGTAAAAGTGAGAATATCCCTTTCTGGATCCTCTCGCCAATTTCCGAAAAAAAGGGGTAACTTTGCCAAATTGTTGATTAAATTTTGTACAAAGTCATACAACTGTTACCAAAAAACAAGATTTTATTATTTTAACTTTCTTGTTATTCAACAATAACATTTCATAATAAAACAAATTTATTGACTTGACACATGGGCGTAGTTTCCCTAAAAAGTTTAGTCAATATACAGGGTGGACAAAAAGTCTGTTCCCCCCCCTAAAATTTGTTAGGCATTGAGGATGGGTGAAATTTGATGCAGGGGTCATATAGGAAAGGAGGGGTGGCG
>JAQIXP010001083.1:0-20287 GCA_034700285.1 Proteroiulus fuscus
ACTAGGACTGCCCTTCATTATTATTAATGATCTTACTTTTAAGATACGTTTATCACAAAGTGGGACTGTCCCTTTAATAACAAAACATATTTTGTACTATAGTGCATTATTCACGTCTGCTTGATTTAGAAATAGAAATGTCTTCCCACTGCCATGAGAAAGTAAAACAGAAATTGGCTGAAAAATACACGTTTAATTATTTACATAAACTTATTTCAGTCAATGCACATGCATGACTGTTGTCTTCACTTTTTCTCTCACACATCCCTGCACAAATATATACTTTTCCCAGTATTCCCAAAACTTCCCAGGATTCTCATATCCTTTCTTAAAAATTGCGTGTATGCGAATTACTGCCCACATCAGAAAAGATTCAGGGGCGGCAGAAGTTAAAAAGGGGTAACTTTAAGAAAAGAATAAGAAAAAAAACCCAAGGAATTGTTGCAGCAAAATGATGAGAAATGGAGGAAGATGAGAAAGAAGAAGAAGAAAAGACATTTTGAAGGAGCATCGAGAAGTGTAGAAGACTTCACACTGTCTTATATGGATGTCTTTTACCTTATTTCTCAAGAGATTTGTGAGCCCTTGCTATATTCGACGATCGATGTCAGTGTCGGACACAACATAAATGAGGTGCTAACGTCTACCGCGTTGGACTTTGGGGAGACATATTGCACAGAAAATGGACAAATAGCAAAAACTAGGCAGTAAACTGAAACTCTATATATATACAGTATACCTAAACCCCATACGAATCTGCCACAAGTCTCACAATTAACAAAACATATAATTAACATCAGAAGATTTTAAACCAATGATTTAAATCAAGGAATAGTGATTTTCACAGAGAATACAATAAGTGATTTAACACTTGATTTAAAACTATATATCGAAAGCTCCTAAATATTTGGGGAAAAAATATAATGTTCTGCTAAAAATTTAAATCTGTAGCAATAATTCATTATACCAGGTTTCTCAAATAACAATAGAATCTATTATTATAAACAGTCAAATTCAGTAGACAGGTTGCGAAATTTCGAGAAATCATGTTTGAAATTATTTAAAAACGAAATTCAAATTTGGAAAAAGTCAGTCAGGTATATCTATAGGTTTTTTATATATGTTTCGTATTTCAGGTTGCGGAAATGGAAAATTTTGCTATATTGTATTAAAACCCTGTAGAAGAATGGCAATAGAGAGCAGTGTGACCAAGCATATAGATACTGCCAAATTGTCCCTGTACCTTCTGTGGGTTTCCTGCTGGTAACTATACTTAAATGTGACAACATTAACGTTTTGTATATCATGTCTCATTTAAAATTACAAAAATACAATTATAAATCATTTCATTAAACACAATCTATGTATAAAAGGTGACAGGATATGACATCATCAAGGGAAGATTTCGTAAATTACTTTACAATTCACGAAAATTTGCAACCTATATATATATAAGCTCTATATTATAAATGCTATAACAATTAAAACTCAGTTAAGTAACATAAAAGCAATATAAATAATGCTTAATCTATCATAATCCTATGCATAGGATTATGATAGATAAAGCATTATTTTGCCATATATAGTTGCCCATAGCATGCCCATAGTTACTTAACCAGCAAATGATCTATATGGAACATGGAAATGGTTCTAACCTATAGTTACATTATATTATCTGACCAAACTATATACAGTTTGAAAGATAATAAGAAAATACAAGATGACTACATCTCCATGGCTCCATATTGTCTTAATTCGGTTAAGACTAACCTGCATTGTATCGAAGACCATTGCTAACACTATAGTTCTTTGTGCAACAAGAGAGTAAACTGAGAAAGTTCAAATTAACCAATAGTGCTGACTCTATTTAAATAAATATTTCAGTGATGCAGCAGCCTCCCTGCATTGTTAATTCCTGACAAATATGTCCATATTTAGCCTAAATATAATGACGTGCCAAGGGACCCCCTGCTGTGGTTTCAGTTTATTTATTTAATTTTCTCATTATATCAAAGTCATTTTGCAACCATGCAAGTGTCCTCCTTTATCAGCATTACAATAATAAATTGCATTATGGTCGACCAATTTGGCCATGGCATGGCTTACCATAAGATGAAAATTCACACATTCAATTGGCATGCATGCAACGAAATCCTCTCTATATAGTAAATCATTCAAGTTTATAATATGGCACAAAATCAATTTAGTTTTGATTTCCCAAGTCAACAGTCACATGAATGAACCCGTTGTTGTGGCGCGTTTTCAAAATAATATTCACAAAAGAGCCCTTTCGGCTAATTTCTATAGACATATACATACTTATTGAGCCGAATCTTTAGAGTTGTACATTGCATAAATGTGCTATTTAAACATGCAATAACTGCTCGCTCATTTAACTGCACAATATGGTTGCCATTTACCCCCTTGCAAAAGCGGAATGTATACATACTGTTATGCCATATTGCAAAAAGAGTCTAATATCTCAGAAACAGATAAGTAAATGGTGTGGCACGCACACACATCAAAATGCACTCAAAACTTCCCCTTAAAAAGCACATTCACTTCTTTAACCAGAAATTTACAAATTTCTTTCATCACTGAGATTTGGGAGAGAAAAAAGCTTCCCTAAACATACAAACCCAAATCTGCAGTAATGCAGATTTGCTTATTGATACAGGGACTAGCTCTGACACAATTTTTCATTTTCCATCTGCTACTTGCATAAGAACCTAGTTATATCTGACAATGCAATTTTAGAAAACAAATCTTGAATGCATGCATGCATGAAAGCAATACAGCTATAGGGAGCCTAACTTGAAAAAGAATTGCATGAATTAGCTGGAAAAGTACACACAGTGTCTAAAATTTGTGTAATTCTGAGTGTAACCCTTGTGACAACATGTTTTTAAATGCAAGAATTGAAAAAGTTACAGTAAAAATGAAAAAATATACTTGTTTAAATAGCCCAAGTTGGTGGAAAAGTGCCATCTGGTGGTAATGTAAACAATTATTATCATTTTTGTCCGCCATCTTAGGAATCCCATATCAATTAAAATTTTGTTCTGAGTGTTTGTTTAATGTTGGAGCATCCATTTTGTTAGCCAATAGTGTCATCTAGTGGCAATGTTAATAATTATTTGTCCGCCATCTTAGGAATCCCTTAGCAAATATAAATTTGCACAGTTTTGTTTAACTCCCTATACAAACTCTGAATCCTTAATTACACTATAACTGATTAAATCACATTGATTTAAAAAGTCAAAAATTAACCAAAAATAGTAAGTTAATAATTTAATTCCAATTCTGTTAGGTTATCTGGGACGTGAAACTTTCAAATTGTCTTTGGGATTACGGATACAACCTACGTTTCACAACGTTTGCATACTATAATATATAACAATTAGAAAATCCTGAGAGCTTAGAGGTTTCAATAAAATGTTTAACTATTTACCAGCTAACATTTCTCAAACACTCAACATGTTCTAGAGAAAAAGTGTAAATGTTCCCAAACAAATGCTAACTTAATCCACAGCAATTTAAAGATGCCATTAACAAAGTTTATTAAGTCTATAGAAAATATTTTTCAAAAATTGAAATAAAAATAACATCTGCAAGGCAACAATATTAACCCATTAAAACCACGTTGCATATACACATATCCACAAAACCATTATATCTCTTCTCAAATTAAGCCCTTATATTATCCCCATCATGCAAGACTATAAGATGTATTTTGTCTAAATAATTCCATCCATCCACATTGACTAAAGAAAAGAAATTTTTTTTATATTAACGTTATCCATATTGCAGTTAATAAGGATAACATGCAATTTTCTAAAAGCTCTTATAGATCCATATAACATTTTCCATTCATATATACCCACAATGATTACAGAATTGAAGCAGATTAAGCAGGAGGCCCCTAAATTAATTTAGAACAGTCTATATATGCAAAGACGAAAAGTCAACAAACCTTATATGATATGCAAACATGTGTATCAACATTTTGCCTGTTACATCTTGTGTGTGTGTATGTATATGCACAGTATCGATACCATCCATATATATTTAATAATCTTTTCATACGTTTTTTTATGAGGGGGTTATAGTCAGAGAACCATGCTATCACCAATGGTAATCCTCTCCATTACAGATGTGTTTTTTCCCCATGCATCTGCAAAAACACGTACTGCTATTCATAAGAGTTGATATGGAAAACCATACAGTCCTTTGCGGCACAACCAGTGCCATGGAGTATTTAACAATCTTATAAGATAAAAGCAGATCGAAACTGATTGCAGTCATTTTTTTCTATACTCTCCCTGCATGCATGGCGACATTTATGCCATCTATATCGGCCACGAAAAATGAACACTATCGATTTTGGATGTTGTTATACACATCATGATTCTTATAATAAAATTTTCGTAGAGACCCAAATAAAAACTAGATTACATGCTAGTCGTCAACCATATTGAAGTAAATGGGGTAATATTAAAAGAGAAAATTGGTCTGAAAAGACATTGGGGCACGGACTTGTACTAGTGTCTTTAATTAATTCAATTCCATAAAAAAAGTCTTGTAGGACATTTCATAGAAAAACTGAAAAAGAAAATCTTGAAAAACAAGCTATTAGCAACAGATTCAATTCCACTATTTTTTGTCATTATCATTTTAAGAAAAAAAAAGTCTTATATGAAAAGTTTCAGCAGACATTTGTCTTCGCAATTAAAGGGACAGTCCCACTTTTGATTTGAGGAAAATGAGCATGAAAAATAAGGATAGACATGGAAATTGCAATTAGATTTGTGCCTATCCATCAATATAGTTACTGTCCTGAATACGTGGATTTGGAGGAAAATAGAAAGCACAAATATCCACCATTTTTATGAATGTGTGTAGCGCCCTCTACTGGATAAACGGTATCAGCTCTGGTGGAACACATAGACATACACGTCCTAGAGGGCGCTACCAAATGGCACTGCTTGCTGAAAGCTATGGAAAAATGTGTATTTTGCAAATGTCGTGATTTCTTCAATAAATCTATCTTTGCTGCACAATTTATTATTATAGACACAGCCATTCATATATCTATATTAAGTGTGGGTGTAAGTACCATTTAAAAATTACTCGTTACAAAGTGGAACTTTCCCTTTAAAGTCTCGAAATTATGCAGAAAAATTGCATTAATTAAGTTAATTTCTGAAGCAGAAGCAGTTCACATTTCTGCAAACACAGACATTTTTCTGCAATGCTTAACAAGTTTTTTTCACAAATTTGGGACATAGTTAAATGAATAGACCACAAATAGGTTAGTGTACTGAAGCACATCTCTTTAAATAATTGAATGTTTTCACAATGGCTGAGTTTTCTATTTAATATTCAAAAAGCATTCAAATTGTATAACCTGATTGCATCTCGAAACAGTTTATTTTTCATCCCAAGTCCTCCCCCGACAAAAATTCTGTGAATTTTCCAAAAAAAAAACTTAATAGATGAATTTTTCAACACGATGGCTACAAGAAAGCACAGAAAAGCTTATCTTGTCAATACTATATATATATACATTGATAAAAATGGTCTATTTTACCACGCTTTGCTGATCAGAACGGATGAGTTGTTTGGCTTATCTTAAAAATTTCAATGAAAATTACTCCTATGAACTGGAGCATAACACTATTAATGAGTATATAAGCAAAAAGAGCTCATATTTAATTTGAATTAATTTTAAATGTATGCATTATCCTTTTCAATTTCAGACTATTTACTTCAAAAATTAACTAGTCTTAATCTGGGGTTATGAAAACATTTACCAACAAAGCACTTGCATGGTTTGGTAATTCAAGAGTGCATTGAGCCTTAACTTTGACCTTACTTATTAGACTGTACATGTTCACCTATATAAGAAATAAATGTAAACAGAAAAGTGACCAGTACATATTTTTTAGTTATTGCTTTCAAATTTTAATAGTAATTTATATGTGAATGATGTTGAAGTCACTACTGACGGGGAAGTCTCCTCCTAATAGTGGGATAATCCCCTTACTAAAATGGCATCATGCATGATATGCTGAGGTACTGAGTTGAATTGAATTGAAAACATTTCTCTCTGTTACAGTGATAGAAATGCAAGTGACTTATATCATTGTCAAATGGGAGATTGTGACGTCACAATTTAAAGCCCTCCCCGACCCCCCTTCCTACGTATTCCAGGTAGGCCTACCCCACCCTCCATTTTTGTTAATTACTCCAGTGCTATCAGCCTTTATGAAAAAAGGATACTTAATTTACATATTCTATTGACACATCATTTGACTGATGATATAGAGGACCCGTCCAATCCTCCCCAAAAATTGGGCAAAAATATCCATTCACCCCGTTCAATAACCCATAATGCCAAAAGTAATAAGAGGGTAAGACCAGTTCAACTACTGTTCATGTGGTTAAAAATACAATTTGCCGGTCGGTAAATACACACATCTTCAATTAATAATAAAACATTTTTATGGTTTTTCACTGACGCCAATTTATAGTATTAATTGTAAGCGAAAGCCGCGTTTCAAGCCCGAAATAATGACATTTTAATTGGGCTCCATTATTTTCTTAGTTAATTGAATCTGCTACCAATTTGCACTTTTCCTGCATTTGTTCTTGCCAATATTCGCATTTTCCACACCGAAAACCCTCATCTTAATAATATTTAATAATTGAAATTTCAAAGTTGGTTGCCTTCCTAATGTTTTCTCCCACTTGTAGCAAAGAGTGACTCACGCTCTTCGTTCTGCATCAAGTGACCAAAAGACCAGCCCCAGTCTCTCCCAAACAACTCAGCCATGAGATCTTTCTCTCGGGTGGGGGGGGGGATAGAACCCCCTATGGAACCCCCTAACACCAACAATGAATTAAATTGGTAGACAAAAGAAGGGGGTTAAGAAGACTCGCTCACCAAAAAATATCCTCCTTTCAAAATTTACTCCTTTACTGAAATCAAGTGCATGGAGTTAACAATGGTAGTGGTTGATTTCGTGTTCAAGGTGCACGATACATCCCCACCACTTGGTCCCCCTTGGCCCCCTACTTTTACCTGTTCATGGGAACAGTGACTATTACATCTCACAGTGGCCAGTTTTTTGGCCAGTTTCCGCTGCCCGCGGTCATTTTGCCTCCCTCGGGTCAACTAACAGCTGCCTGTCACGAAAACACCAGGAGCTTTTCTCATCTTCTTCTTGTTTCATCGCTTTTCATCATGCAGCATTTTTAACTCTAGGGGCAGGTAATATTGGGCAAAGAGGGGGAATCCCCCTATTAATATTTTACGCCAGCAGATCTACCTTTTTCTCAGGCTGTTACAACACCGCAATTATGGAGAGGTCACAGTTACACGAGTCAGGCAAATCAGTGAAATTGAAAATGCAGAAGTAAACTTTAAATTTAAGAGCATTTTTTCCAAGTAAAAATTTATAAATTACGTGACTCATACACCAATGTTTGTTGTCCACAGGAAACACGAGGCTGTCTTTCCCAAACATTGGAAATTTATTACTAAAATTTTGCCATATTTTAAAAATTTATAGGATTTTTTTCTCTACATTTTGTGATTTGTGTGTGAGATTATATAACTTGTTACATTTCATGCTAACCCATTTCAAATGTAGGAAAATTAATCTAACTAGTGGATTACAATTTCAGGAAAGTATCTCTGTTCAAGTTTAATTTGTGATGGGTTAAAACCAGCATTGTAGAGGTCACACAAGTCCGAAGGCAGATGTAAAATACCGATTTTGAGACTTGTCTAATTATTGTCGAGATTAATGTGGCGAATCACCTGTGTGTGCATGCCATATTTTAAAATATATTTTCTGCGAGCAGCTGCTTTTAACCTTGCATTTGGGGGGTGCCGCACTGAGCATATTGTTTGGACATGTAATTACCTTTCGTAATTAGCAATTATAGGGCTTAGACCCTAAAACAATTTACTAGAGTTTAAATTTCTATATAGTCAGCAAACTTTTCATAAAACATTCTCAATAAAACTGAAGTTTAGGGGAAAATCCCACTTTGTAACGAGTGATATTTAATTTGTTCACATTTACTAGATATGAATATGGCTTTTTATGCTCTTCCTTCTAAAACCAACTTCTTTCAAAGTGGGACTTTCCCTTTAAGTCACAATGGCATAGAAGTTATCATAGAACGGCTCGAACTTCATTAAATTTATTTAGAAAGTTTAGAAAAATTAAAATAATAGTTTTCTTCTAATAATTGAAAACAAAAATTGAATTTTTACAAGGGACCATTTTGGTACCTGCTTATCTGCAATTCAGCAAATGGATAATGCTAAATAATCGACTAACGGCTGACAGCCTGGCTTCTGCTCTTTCAGCTTCGTGCTTCAGTTTGATTACATTACATGAATTTAATTTGCATTATAAATCAAAGTGCATTAATACATTTTTTCATAAACACTGGTTAAGTCTTTCCCTGATTTAGGCTTGGAACTTGTCATTCCATTTTCTTAAAATTAAATATTGATACTATTGTAAACCTTAATGATGCCCTGACTTAAGACATTTTCCCATTTCCTCATATTTTTTTTCATATACGTAGGCCTATCAAGCAACTTGAAATTTATTCATTCATGAAATGCACAGAATTGATTGATGGGAGATGGGTCAAAGCAGGTCAATATGGCCACTGTGTAATACCGAATTACAGGTCAAAAAAGACAATAGAAAAACTTGCAAAATTGCAATTTTTTTTCTCTAGCAAAAATATATACTTGGTCCTCCCCCAAAATGAGACTAACAAATAAGTGGTTCACAAGTCAAGGTGTATTAAATCCAAACAAATTGCTACAAGGGTTGGTTATTTTGGGGGGTGTAAATTGTATCATTTTTAAATTGTATTGCTAATCCGTGTTTTCCGGACCGATTGTCCAAGAGTGCCAAAAAACACAGGGGTATAGAAATCTGGGAAAGGAACCATGCTTGGCTAGGATGAGCAGCGACGAGCAAAAACGGTGGTTTTAACTTTAGGCACAGCAGAATAATAGAGGCCATTGATGTTGTGCAACTCAAGTGCACAGAAGCGAAACTGCATGGCCCAAGGAGTCACAACCAGCAATTGTTTGTCACACAATTTGAAACAACCCGGGGTCTGCAATGCTGATTATAATGTTTTGGGGGTTTATTGTTGAGGGCCATCATCAGCTTTAGTGTTGGTAAGTTACAACCCTAACATACAACAAGACTTATGATGATGATAATAATACGTTCAGATTAGCACTTATCACCCATGTGCGGTTTGTGCCATATTGCATGCTCCAATGCCAATCTGACCATGGAGATAAATTTGAAGTAAAATAAAAAAAAAAATGTCCCATTTCCTTTAAAATGCTAAGCAAGCACATACATCAAAGAGTTGAAAAGCGCAGCAATGAAGCATGCACTTTTACTGCTTTTTGGGGCTATGGTATAGGCCACACTGCAGTGATATAAATTTAATTGTGGGAAATGTGCCACCAAAATCCGGCCGCATTTTGCGCTATAAATCGAGTTGTCACACTGAAATATGCGCAGTTAGAAACTGCTCGTTTTCTCATAATCAGTTTACTAATTAACAGCATAAAATTTCATAGGAATCGGCCTTCTATGTTTATGGGCCTAGTTGTTCCATGAAAAATTAAGCCCTAGCTAGATTAAATATGCAAAAATCTCAGTTTTCACTAATAACTAACCTGACTAATCCATTAAAAAGACATTCACATCTCGTACAGCAATTAAATTTTAAAATAACATTAAAAAATGATGAAAGGATTGGAAATTGTAATGCTAATTGGTACTGGTGAATGTTAATAATAAAGTGTTATAGACTTACCATTTAGAACACCATGGTGAGGTCCATTCTGGATGTAATTAACATACACAGTCCAGACTGACCCGGCAGTGTCAGGGACAAAGTAGAACACAGTCATTGATTAATTATATGTCCACTGATAAACATGTTCTATTGATTACACCTGAAACGACAAAAAATATTGTTCAAACATTCTGAATCACATTAATTTATTTAAAGAGAAAGTCCCACTTTTTAACAAGTAATTTTATATGATATAGGCCTACACTTGATATAATATATGAATGGCTGTGGCAATAATAATTGCAGCATTGCTTCTATATTTAAGAAATTACTACATTTAGGCGCCATTTTCCCATAACTTTCAGCAAGCAGTGCCATTTGGTGGCGCCCTCTAGGACGTGTATGTCTTATGTGTTCCATGAGAGCTGATACTTTTTATCCAGTTGAGGGCGCTACACACATGTCAGTCAGAAAAAAAAGGTGCATATTTGGGCTTTCTAATTTCATCCAAATCCACCTGTTCAGGACATTTTATCTAATGATCGGCTCAAATCCAATTTCCATGCATGCATGTCTATCCTAAATTTTCCTGCACTTTTTCCTAAAATCAACTTGTTTCAAAGTGGGACTGTCCCTTTAAGATATTCATCGAATCCAAATAATTTTAAAGAACAGCAATTTACAATACCTCTTTCAGAAATTCCCCAACTATGTTCACACAATTCATATTAATTATTAGCAAACAGCTGTAGCCCACGGGGACTTAATATTTATAATAAATTGTAAATATTGCACAAAAAAAAGATGATGCTTTTTTATGAACATTCAGTTTTGTTTTTTTAATAGATAACTGGATACAAAAAGTGACACATGTCGGTAACCTCATTAAGCTATGGTTAAACTATACTTTTATGCAAAATCTTAAGATTGATGTAAGGAAGCTTTCAATTCATGTTTCCAGTTAGAAAACTGCCAATATTGTTTAGGTCTCATCAACATAGACGCATCATTAACAAAAATCTGATTAATGAGATGAGTTCTAATAGGCATCACACTTAATCCTTATATACTGGAGATAGTTTTTAAATCATGGCAGCGTATTCAGTGTGGATAATCCAGTCACCTTGTGACTTTCAAATTAGGGCATGACCCCTGACTGGTGTATAGAAACTCTCTCACATTTACTTTGATCTACACACATAGTCTTTCAAGATGCTATATATGCACAAAAAAGTATTGCACGCAAAATTAAGAGGCGCCAAAAGCAATTTTTACCTCCAGAAAAAAACCAGTAAAGTGTACACAAAGAAGCTGTGAACCTGTTATACGGACATGCTGTGTGTTTCTATTCTTTAAAACTAAAAGAACAAAGGTGTAATGTACTATATTTTTCAGTCAATGTTGAATTGTTCATTAAAAACGTGTAACGCAGTCCGCTCCAATCATTGAGGACTGACACGTCAGTTACCTTTTTTTGCACTCAAATGCTAAGTGACAGGTAGCCAAAGTGACTGTTTCTGGTAGCAAAGGTTAACATATGTAAACTACTTACTATATAGTGTAAAAACATTCAATTTAAATCGGCAGTTTGAAATCCACTCTCACTACTAAGAAAAGTAAATACACCAGCTTAAAAAAAACTTGTTTGTAATACGTGCAATTGAGAAAATACCATCATTCTCGAGTGTTAGAATTACAATTGATCAGCATTAAGAGTTTCCAATGCAATTCAATGCAATAGCCTATTTTATACTAGGAAGCTTACATTCGTCTTTCTTGTATGGTGCAACAGGCTTTCATTTATGCTGTATTTTATACGACCAAGTCGTACCTATGTGCTGATTGTTTGTAGAATGCAAGATCGATATTCTTTGAAAATTAGCTTACTTCTCAATCTAATCCAGGAAAAACTATCCTACACAAATACTGCGGTAATAGTAACTGCAGTACTCATGCAATAAATGGTTGCTATTCATCAACATTATAGGTGCAATATTTGAAAGTTCACAGGTGAAGAATATGGTCATTGTCATTTATGCGCCACCCAGCAAATGTGGGCTTGAGCCTCATGCCGGAGTGACAACTACCATGTGCGGCCCAGGTTGGCTGGCTTGGCCAGGTTGCTAGATATACAGCAAAAGCCTGTATTTGGACCAGTTCTTGCAATGTATCAATTCCAGTCTGAACATTGTAGCTGTCACCCGGGCATGATACTCAAGCCCACATTTGCGGGGTGATGCAGAAATGACATTTACCATACTACTAATATACATTTTTGTTGAATAGGTTGTTCTGCATATATAGAACTGCGGATTTGAATTACAACATTTTAGGGAGTATGAAATTTGGAAATGCACAGCCATTTACATCTGCATTAACAGCACCCCCTACCCAGAAGTCAAATTTAATGTCTGGTTTGATAGCAAATATGCTCACGTTTCAATTTAGACAGGTTAGTTTGGGCAAAACTAGACATAACTATAATGTCTTTAGGAGAACTAGATTTCTTTAGCTTTTTTTTTGCACAAAACACGACTTCGAGCAGCTTAAATATGATATAAGTATAATCTATGTGAGCGATCATGATGGATGAGTCCAATAAAATCAATAGCAAGGGGTGTGGGTATAGTTCTAGTAATATTATATCAGTGTTATATCATACCACTGTTTAAAACCTTGTTTACTGCAAGTAATGAGTTCATAAATCTTGTATACATGTGCTGTTAAGGCAAGGAGTGTTATCTTTGCATTCGATTTTCCACGAATTTTCCTTAAAAAATCCTGGTTCGTATTTCTTGAAAAATGGGAAGAGAATATGTTCCATGCTGGCACATAAATATCAATGCAAGTGTTTATAATGTTGAAAAAGAATAAAAGGTATGGCATTTATTTATGATATATATCTTTTAAAGTTTTCAGAGAATATTAAGTTTGTCAAAGTAGACAGTCAGGAGTCATTAACAGAATATTGATAAATTCCACTAATTATTAATCGCCAAGTCAATGTTTTCTTAACAACCTTAAACATTTATAATTACTGTGTGGGACTTCAAACAGTATAATTTCTCCCTTTCTAATGCTTCTCACGTATATCTAATTTTATTACACGAACGTGTTTTCTGTATCGTATACAATATATTTCTATAATGAGAATGAAATTATACAAAATTTGGTTGAGGGGCAAAAGAAAACGAATCCAATGAGTAAAAGATCTCACGAATTTGTTTTTTAGTTTTCCCACATGGCTGTATATAAATAACAAAAGACAATTTGGAAAAAAAACCTGTAAATAACATGAGCTAGAAAGTGAATGTTTACAGAAATAATAATGCAAATATGAGAATAGCAAATCATACCCTAATTCATTAATCAAAATGAAAATACAATTTGGGACGTCTGCAAGTTACGATATTAATCGATATCTGTATACTCCAGCACATTAAATATCTTTTGTTTCTGGCAAAAATTGTCTTTACCGTAATGTCTAGTATAGATTCGGTACAAACAACAGATTAATCTGCATATTTATTATTGCATATCCAATAAATTTTGAGATAAAAAGAAACTGCAATTGTTCTAAAACAATGTTTCAAGGAGGTTGTTCTTGCAAGATAAGTTGAAATTTATGCATGAATTGACGAATTAATGCACGCTGAAAGTTCACATTTAACAGATATCAGTTGCAAAAACAAGACAGTATAGCTAATGATATTGTTGCATTATTTCTGACAATGTGCAATACGGGGTTCTTAGTCATTTTTCAACATCTTTCCATACATAATAGCAGTGCATAAATGCACATTGCATAATATAAATTATAGGTTTTCTTGCATGCAACTAAATTACATGGGATTATACTTCCTATATACATATATATGCATAAGTATAATACTTCATGTATACACGTATAACAGTATAAGTTACTATAAAACCCAATACATATTTTATGTATATTTAAAAAAAGTCGAGAAGTTCTGAAAATTCCACATTCAAAATAAGATTGAACTGGAGAAATCAATGAGACCAATCACAAAAAAACAACAACGATTGAATTGCTATACCCTGTTCACCAAAACAGTGAACTGTGATTAAAGTATAACAACTATCACCATTTTTAAGAATAACCAGCATGCATTGATATGGTGCTGCTGAATCAAAAAACGAACTCAGAGCCTTATTCTGATTGGCCAATTTGAATTCTACATTTCAATGGTTCTGTTATTCTTCAAGCTATATTTGCATAATCCAAAGTGTGCAATAAGCTAAGCAACTAGGAGTAACTAACTAATGTATATGCAGAATGATATAGATGATAACTGATTCTTTTCCAGTTCACATTTATTTTGAGCAGTGTGCATGTAATGCACATTATCTTCCAAATAATGAAAAAAAAAATTGTCAAAATGCATCTGAGCTCTTGACATTTAGTTAGACCATGCACGGCTGACCCCTTCTCTCCATGCAAGAAAGCCTATAACAGAACTAAAACAATACTTGTAAACTATTTTCCTTGTTTATAAATACACAGACTAATATAATTTTAAAAATATTTTAAAATACCATTTTTTAAAACAAAAAGTATATATTTTTCTTGAAAGTTTTCCGCAGAAAATGTTTCACTTCATTTGATTATTTTTTCGGTAACTAAATAAATGTGGTTCTGTAGACACAGAAAAAATGTTTGCACACTAGGCCTACACCATCTTAGACAGATCTATATAAGTTTAAAAAAATCCATCTTCAGACATTTGCATGTATACGAAAAACATGCATCTCATTCGTATATGCCACATCAGTGTAATCAGTAAAATTAAGTAGAAAACCCATGTGTGTGTTAAAAACGTAAACAGATAAATTAAAATTTCACAACATGCTCATTCCTCAAGTTTCCAGAAAAGCTGGTAGGCTTTGAAATTCACAGTATAAGCATCATTTGCACCGCTTCCGAGCAATTCCAGCAAAATTTCAGTGTGTGCACTTAATGTTTTTAAGACCGTTATTTCTGTAAAAATGCCCATTTGCATGAGCAATGTAACAAACCGTAGATATAATAAGCTATAGCACAATGCATATTGTATTCACGGCCATAAAAGTGCACATTTCCAACGGAATAAATACTTTGCATTTACAAGGGGGAAATTATACTCTTTCAGCTATTTTTTTTTTTTATTTTATGCCTGGCAAATGGAGAAATAAAGAAATGTTTTCTTTAATGCTTAAGTACATTGATCCAAAGTGCATGCAAGAAGGAATTAAATGCTAAACTGTACACTTTTGCATTATGCATTCAAATTTGCAATAGCAGTATAGAGACAAAGATAATCATCCTCATTACCATTATTTTCAGGGCATATTTATACGAAAAGTGAATTAGAAAAAGTTGCAAAAGGAAAAGTGGATGGATAGTGCCAGTTAACACTCAATTATGGAAGATGCACTGCACACTTTCCAAATTAAAAAAAAAACAGTACAGTACATTCTTTTGTTTTACGAGTCCAATTCAGCACGGAATTAAATCATAGTCTGGGATGTAACCTTATAGCGTGACCAGTGATTTGCATGGCTGAAATCCAAGTCTAGTTCGGCCATTAATCACCACGGCAGTCCCAATGGACGCTTTTAATTGCAGAGGAAATTAACATTTAACGTTACAACGAATATGCAAGGGGTTAGAAAAGAGTGATAAACAGTTTATATAGTTAGGCTTACGTTATCTCCAAGTTTTTTTCTCTCCTAGAAATTAAAATATATGCCCATCACAAAATTAGCGGAAAGTTGATGTGTAAAAAGCGGAGCAGAGTTCAAACCGAGGTTCAAGCCCAACAATTAACTAGCAATCAATAAGTGGCAGCGAAGAAATGCTGACTTAATACTGATACATGTGTCTGATTTTCGGCTTTTTTTTTTCGTTTGATAGAAATTAATGGATAAATGTTGGATAGCTCGAGCGATAATTTTCCAGAAGGAGTTCATTGTTATATACTGCAGGCAAAATTAATGCAACCATGAAAATGGGTTTCATTGCTTCAAAAAGAGAAAAAAATAGGGTATTTGGCGTCAGCTGCTCAATGGATGTTTTTGTTAAGAGAGTATATAGGGCCTACACATACACATAAAATACACATACAATTGCCTTTTGCGCAGTTGGCCCTTTCTTGGAAGCCATTTTGCTTTTTTTTAACAATATCGCACTGTTGACTTTGAGACAGTCAGCAAGTTTTCCAGCTGTTAAAGGGAAAGTCTCGCTTTGAAAGAAGTTGGTTGTATATATAGGAGAATGAACATGAAAAATTGGGATAGCCACGAAAATTGCACTGGATTTTGAGTCCTGCACCAATCAATAAATAGAACTTCCTGAATACATGGTACGGATGAAAATATAGAACGCTGAAAGCCCAAATAGTTCCCATTTTACTGACTGTGTGTAGCGCCCTCTACAGGATAAAAGGCATCAGCTTTCATAAAACACATAGACATACCCATGCATGTCCTGATATAGGTTAATTCCTTTCTAGTTTACTCTTCTGTAGAACATAACCATAATTCATGAACTGCCTTCTCTTTCTTAGGCCTATTGAAGCTTTTGTATAAAGTAAATTTGACGAAGTATTCAGCACTTGTTTGTACGGAATCCTCCATGGTAACCTCATAAATATATTAATTCTACCGTGAGCCCTGACAAATCAGTGTGTATATAAGTAGATGCATTTACCTAGCAGAATTCAACTATAATTGTATTACATAATAAGAAAATACGTGAAAATAATTCAATATTTTCCTGTGACATTTAACCGAAAAGCTTACATTTTTTCATTTTGGAAGAAAACAAATGAAATTGGAAATAAAAGCAGAAAGAGAGGAAGGGAGAGAGAGCAACTTGTCTTTTCGATTGAATATTAGCACAAAACCGTGTTTTTCTACAGACATGTACTAATAATAGCAAAAACCGAAATATAATGCAATGCAGCAATGCTTGAGTAATTTCTTTTTCTTGCAATTTTACTTGCTTTTTGGATGGATTCAAAAGCACCTGGCAATAGGATGGGGCTATTCAATCGTATTTTTTGTTATAATGTATATGATGGACCAGCCATAAGAAAACTCAAAAAAAAAATGATGAACAGGTTGTTTATAAAAAAAAAAGCAGTGGAAAGAGGGATGATAGGTAAGTGAATAAAAAAATAAAGATGAAAAAAAATGATTTAAGGAAGCTACCTTATGTTATCTCAGCCCATTTGCCACTAGAAATGATGTCTAGTTGACTGACATTAGTTTACAGTTGAATGTGAGAAAAGTGTCTTGTAATGGTGAGTTCAAAACTAAAAGCAGTTCTAAGGAAGTTAGCTAGCCATGAAGATGGGAAGTCTAATGTTAATAGTATGAGAAAAGCTGAAAGAGAAACTACAATCGGACTCACTGTTTCCACTAAGAAACTGCAACGCCATCTGTGGACATGTTCAGTTACTAAAAATACACTGATTGTCCCTTGCTTGTTGCTATATCGTAATTTAACCAAACAGAAAATTCATTTACATCCCTTTTAATTCGGCTAAATAATTTTGACTATATGGGAAATGTTCTAAAATGTATTTAAATGGTAAGAAAATTTGTCAGTTAGTATTACATTGTATTAAGGATTACCATTTGATACCAGCTTATGCAATTTTGTTACCTGACTTGATGAAAATACATTACTTATATAAAAAATTGCTTGCATTTCTGGCAGTTCTGATAGGCT
The DNA here is from genome assembly GCA_034700285.1 of Proteroiulus fuscus. Classification (NCBI taxonomy): domain Eukaryota; kingdom Metazoa; phylum Arthropoda; class Diplopoda; order Julida; family Blaniulidae; genus Proteroiulus; species Proteroiulus fuscus. Next base: position 17,597 of record JAQIXP010001083.1, read on the forward strand.
TTAATGTTTCATTACCAAATGTGTTCAATAATCAAAATTATTAATATTTTGTGGTCCATTCTGAATTCATGACTCCTTTTTTTTGCGTTGACCTATAACATTAGCTTTCACAATACTCAAGAGAAAGGATAAAAGTGGAAATTGGAAAGACATATATTGACATTGTTATAGCCATAAAAAACTAATAGATTTTTGCTTTTTTTTAAATGAAAAAAAAAATGCAATTAAATTGATTTCTATCCCTTGACAAATCTAGGTGTTTTAAAGAAAATTGCAAGGTGGTCTAGAAATTCATTGAAAATGAAAACAGGTCATTTTTTGACCTCGGATGAACTCTCAGATGCATCCTATATTGGATTCCTTTAACTTCCATGATATATTTATTGATCAATCCCACTCCCACTCCAGTTCAGGTTAATTTTGAACAGCGAAATTGCTTTGGACAATGTGTCCTATTATGTAATTCCAATGCATCTTATAAGTGTAATTATTTTGAAAAATTAAATGGCCTAATTAATTGGGTTCAAAGATTCTCTAAATCCTTCAAGACAAAAAATAATTTAAAATGGGTTCCCAAGAAATGGTCACTTAGGACCAATATTTAGGCAGAATTCAAGGCAAACAACAAACATGTGGGATTTATGAGGTTAATCTGACAGAAGAAATATTAACTCCATTCAGTAAATTGAGACAAATTCGGTTGTTATACTGAACTGATTTCAAGACCTTTAATCTATGTCATTATTCAAAAATTAAAATCTTTTTTTGTGAACTTGTGGGAACAATTTGTCTGCAATCTTCCTAAAAAAATATCAGTTTGGGCAAAGTATATTTAATACAAAAATTTCAAACAGTGAAATCTTTTTTGTTGTTTTTAAAGGATTTTAGTAAAGCAATTTCACCTGAGCTAAAACATCATTTTAGCTGAATAAAAAAAAACTTATGAAAAACTTTGCCAAGATTTGCGTCACGAAATATGTGAAGGACCCCTAAGCAGTGTGAATCCCAAAAACTTCTAGTTTCAAAGCAAAGGTATAACCGACTTTTAAACTGGCAGAGATTATTGACAACCAGCATGACCAAGATGAAAGCTTCTGGCAACACAAAGTATGAGCCAATTTTTATGTAAAAAGCTTCTGCATATCACTGTCATGTTTTTATGGGAAGAAGAAGAAGGGAAAAAAGAGCTTTTGTCTGCATTTTGAAAGTATTTGGAAAATTAGCCATCATTTTATGTTTAATCCATGTCAGAGAGAGGTTCAATCAGTGTCTAATATGTCTGAAACAGCGGCTGCAGGGAATAGCACATAGGCTACTATTGGAATTATTTATGAGCTAGGCAAATAAGCCTACAGGACATTTGGAACGAGTAATTCGGCTAAATAATGCATTAATATGTTAAGTTATCGTAGGTAGACCAAGATTTGCAATGCATGGCTCAAAGGGTTAACTTTGGCTGAAACAAAATCGATTAAACATCACTGACCAGTTCCTCATACTCCAGCAAATAAGAATATAAATTGAAGAAATACAGGTAGGCCTATGCATGAATTACAAAAGCTGAAGCCATCAATTTACTAACAGCAGGTTACTAAAAGTTGGAACGACCCCAATCTCCCGAGTTAATCGATTTTTTATTAATATATCATTGTTCTTCTAGTCATTTTTATTAGCTGAAACATCGCCGAAGTCCAATGTCCAATTACGACATCAATTTAAATTCACTTCCTGTTATCAGCTTTGGAGAATCTGCTAAAAGACTACTTTAGATTTGTAAACTGCATAATTGATATAACAGAAAAAGTTACCCTTACAAATAATGAGGACTTTTTAAAACGGCAAGGGGCCATTCACATATTAATATAAATAACACTTTTTTAACTCGTACAAAATAAAAATATTTCATTTTATTTTTTTGCCCATAAATAAAACTTAACTTTAAAAAAGGGAAAATCCCAATTTGAAAGATGTGGGTTGTAGGGAAAAGAGCATAAAAAATTATAAATTTCATGGAAATTACAATTTGATTTGAGTCCACCAATCAATAAATAAAATGTCCTGAATGCATGGATTTGGTTAAAAATGCAAAGCTCAAGTAGGCGCCATTTTACCGAAAGTATGCAGCGCCCTCTACTGGATAAAAAGACATCGGCTCTCGTGGAACACGTAGACACGCATGTCCTAGAGGGGGCCACCAAATGTTCGTGTCTTTTGAAATCTGTGGGAAAATGGCACCTAACGTGTATTTGGCAAATTTCGAGATTTCTTCAATATGGAAACTTTGGTGCAATTATTATTATTGTCACAGCCATTCATATCTAGAATCACTTGTTACAAAGTGGGGCTTTCCCTTTAAATTAATATAAAGCCCATGCAACTGAAACTAAACTTGCTTTTGGCAACAAATTTTGTTTGAGGCATCCCTATGAACCACCATACAAATGTAAATTTCCATAATTTATTTTTGTACTAAATTTTGCAAACTATTAGAGTTTTTATCACCTACAGTGAATTTAGTTTTTAATACATAAAACTCTTCAAGAATTCGCAAAAACTGTTAAGAGAACAATCCTATCTTGAGTAAGCCTAATCGAAAATTTAAAAGTATATATTCAAATATTTGTCAATATTAATTAATTCAAAAATGGTTATACAGAAAGAGTCAATGAGTCATAATATTACAGATTCCTG